>WSTJ01001756.1:0-10998 GCA_019623705.1 Ceratobasidium sp. 428 | reverse complement strand
TCAAGCCACGAGACAGAGTAAGAAGGCACGTTAGTGCCAGAGGGAAGTGAAGTGGGTAGGCGCGCAGCGCCAAAGGTCGTGAAGCGTGAGAGCGGGTCACGACAGAAAGCAAGAAAGTGACATCACAAGTCGAGTAGGGAATTTCCAGACTAACAATAGTATAGATAACCAATAGGAACGTCGAGGAGATGCTGATTAACTGGAGTTAATGAATAAAAAGTCGCGGGGTAGACGATATTTATTGATATAGAATCGTTTGTAGTGATCCAACGACTGATGGCCCTCAATCCCTACTGTGGCAGGTCCCTTGATAATTGGAGACAAGGGGCAAGGGCGCGCAATCTGCGACGCTGCAATCACCTCGAAACGAGGCTGCCCCTGATCGCCTTCCAACCGAGAAACTGCATAGAGCCCCGTAAGCCCGCGAGATTTCGGTATAT
Source organism: Ceratobasidium sp. 428 (assembly GCA_019623705.1). Taxonomy (NCBI): domain Eukaryota; kingdom Fungi; phylum Basidiomycota; class Agaricomycetes; order Cantharellales; family Ceratobasidiaceae; genus Ceratobasidium; species Ceratobasidium sp. 428. The sequence goes on along the minus strand of WSTJ01001756.1, from coordinate 10,558 downwards.
CCGAAAATCGTTGCATATATGCCATCAAGCACGGATTGGGTACCTGTGCAGTTGGCTTTAGAGCAAATACCAATGCAATTCGCCCAACCGAGTAAGCTGCAAGGAGGGATGTGTCAATAAGGGTTAGTAAATAACAGGGCCGCATTCACGCACAATGTATCCTCTCGGTTTCAGGTGTGCGTACCTCAATTGGTGAGTTTGTTGGTACATAAAACGCTACGTCCCACCGGCGCGGATGCGTGGCTTCCAGTCCAGAATGCGCGAGAATTCGACGTTCTTGCTCCTCCGGATACCAAGCCGACGCTGGTATGGTAACGCGAATCTGCCTCCATACGTTCAAGAGGCTATTGGCGTGGATACGGGTGGGAAGAGGAAGATTGGCAAAGTATGGGTGTTTCTCAAGGTGCTGGAGGAACTTGGGGAAGCCGAGGCGCTGCGAAACGTCCAGAATTGAAATGGATTTGGTATTGGGTATTTTTGCTGTTTGGTGTAGGGGAAGCGATGTCGTGGGGAACCTGGCCAGTTTCTCAGGGATTGCAACGTGTTGAGCGCCCCGGCCTCGGCTGTATTTTACCAGGAAAAATGAATACATGTTATTGAGTCTTTTTGGTTTTGAAAATACTTACTGCTCAACCAGGGTGTCCCGGTCCTCGCGTCTGTCCGTTTCTGCAAACGATCCATCTACAAGAGATGCCTGATCTCCATACGCATCCTGAGTTCGGTGTCAGTAAGGGATAGCCGGGATCAAAATTGTTTTCAATGTTCGCCTCTCACCTGAAGAGCGTGCGCCCGACGGCTGGATGAGCCTTGGCTGTAGTCTGCCTGACGCTCTGGGAGCTCTGGGGGCTCTGGAGGCTCTGCACCCTGAGCACCTGGATCAGATCAGATCAGCGTGGCGTGACCCTGAGATCTCGCAGCTTATTTTGGCCTACCACTTCGACCCAGTTGCCCTCTTCGACTCAGCTGCCCTCCATCCAAACTCTTCCCTCTGACAGCAACACTGCGGTTCTCATCGTTGTCCCCCCCGCCTTCGTTGTCCTTGTCCTCGCGCGCGTTGTCCTCGTTCACATCATTGTCCTCGTCCTCGTCGTCCTCGTCTTCGTCTTCGTCTTCATCTTCGTCTTCGTCCTCGTCCTCGTCTTCTTTGGCTATGATGTTTGTAAATAGCGCTTGGGCTAAAGTCATTGTAACTAGAGCTATGAGAACATACCTTCGATCTCGCCCTCGTTCTCTCCTATATCATGTGAGTTAGCCTCCAACCTACTGTACAACATACGTCGTTAACCAACAAACGCCTACTTACCCTTGGTCAACTTTTCTTGTGCCTTTTTTAACTCCCTGAGCCATTCAGTGAATTCTCCATATTCCCGCAAGCTCTCGAGTCTGTTTAGACGTCTGCCAATTTGTCGCCCCCAACCTAATCGGTTGGACATTCGATAGCCAAGCTTCAGCCACAAGTGAAGGTGTTCCATCGTCTCGGTGTTATAGTTGTCCATGGTTCCCTTCTGTCGTATGTGGTCAGGTCCGTGTCGTATTACGTGAAACTTCGGTATCTGCCAGTCCTTGATAATTTTACCCTTTTTCCCCTTCTTACTCCCATTCGCAATCCAGACGTCTTTTTCTTCATGCAGGATCGCCAAAGCCACCTTGAACTCCGCCAGCGTCTTCTCCGTGTGGACTGGCAGCTGTGCGTAAAACAAGACATCCAGCAGCGCCCGATTTGCCTTCATGAATCTTGGTAAACCCGCTGCGCCTGTTTTGTCCATCCCTGGCGCATTGGCTATGACCGGCAGTTCTGTTCGCTCGAGGGCGCGATGATCCTTTCCGGACAGTTGTTTTAGTTTGACTACGCCTTTGTCAAATGATCGCTCGCCAGGAGTAGGAATCTGAGCTTTTAGGCGAGTGTCATATTCGTATCCGCCCAACGCATTAATGTTCCACTTGTGAGGGTGGTCGAAGAACATCTTGTGGAAGCCGTGCAGGAGGTCCGGGCTTAAAACTCGACACATGTCAAAGTTTTGGATATTTCGCCAAAACGGTTTCTCTACCCCGCATAAACCGTACTTTTTGCCGGCCTCCAGAAATTCGACCGGATCTGGGTACCGGCCACGTGCACGGCGGAATTCCTCTCTGGTTCGTTGGATATTATCCAGGATATCTTGTGAGGTTCGTGGTGGACAATGCCCGTTTCCAAGTTGTTTCCCCTTCAAGCTGCCGTGCGGGCACGTAAATCGCGAGACTCCTTCGATATCGAGCTGTTCCTCCAGATCTGCACCATATGCACCGAGCTCGAACTGAACTAATCTTGTATTGCCTTTGGGATCTAGGACTTCATGGATTTCGGGCTGAATGAAGGGAGCAAGGATAATTTCCATACATAGATGGAATAATCGTCGATTCAGCATGGTGATAACAGATCCGCGCTCTTTGTCCGACATCTTCGGCATGCCAGCAAGAGTCTTGTCCCAATTCGATTTCGGTATGATTCCAATTAGCAGCCAAGCACCGCTACTGATGTTCTCGCGCACCGACTTATCGATATTCATCAGGCTCATGTATACACCGTGGGCCTGTACGTCTCCAGAGAACTGAGACAGCAGCGTAGCGTCGCTCATCACAATCACGGGTCCTTGTGTTGTGCCTGGCGGAAGCGTGCGCTTCACGTGAGTGGCGTTAATGACATGCAACGTCGATCATTGTGCTAACTCACTTGTCGTAGATTGCAATAGTCACCGGTGTTCATATTATGATATTGACGCACCCCATCCTTTCCAATCACGACTTCCGGGGCGAATTTCATCTTGTCAGCAAATCGCGGTGTCCCAAAGAGGCACTTCATCCCCTTCAAGGCGTCGCGCGCTATGAGCGTGTGCCGGTCCCGGTTTGCCTCCGGCAGCCTCACTGGCACGGCCTGGAACTTCGGCCCCCCAAAATCCCCAAGTTCGTTTTCGATTATTTTGTTCAGTTTTTTGATGCTTCGAAACTTGGGGGGGTTCTTTGCGAACTGAAAGTCCCCGTGGTAGGTAAGCACTTAGATTAATAGCTAGAAAATTCTAGTACTTACTCGTTCTGTTTTTAATAGTTCTGTTAAGTGCGCCTGCGAAACCTTGCCGGACGCCATCCACTTTACATCTTCTTCTTCTTGTTTTGACCCCCACCGGCCGTGAAGACACCCTCCGAATTCCTTATCGTTCTGAGCTTTCGCTTTCTCCCATCGCGTTTGATCTCGCCCAGCCTTTTGGACAATCCCCCCAGCACTGGCGTACTCGTATACAAAGACGTCGCCACACTCTTGACGTGTGTATGCTGGCTCAGCACCGTCCCCAAGGGGATTATACAACTGAGGGGGTTGATACTCGACTTGATCGGGTGGGTTGGCTGGCGAGCTTTCTTCGGCGGCTCCTGCTAACTCTTCTTCTTCTTCTACAAGCGTCGATAACAACACAGAGAGGAGAACCAAGTAGAGAAGAGTGAGCGGTACGTTCCAAATCTGGAGATATGACAACACAATGATACTCACCTTCAATCGTAACATGATGCCCATGCCCTCTAGCTTCCCATCCTCCCGTCGCGTACGATCCTCCTGCCTCCCATCCTCCCGCCTCATGCATCTGTTGCTCGCAATGCTGGTCTAGGTCTGAACTCATTGTAGGCGCATGCTGGTCATCAAAATTGGCTGACTCTGGCCACGCCAACGCCATGTTGACGTCCAAACCTTCCCACGGCATTTGTGCTGACCCGCTTCCATGGCTGCCGACTGTATCGTTCTGTGTCTGCGGCCAAGGATTTGCCATGGTTGAATCTTGGCCTGTCATACCAGCGGTAAACCTTTGCGTCGCTCAAAGAGTGGATCACAATTACTTACTCATCATGTAGGCATTGTGTTCGTTAAAGTAGTCATCAAAGTCGTAATCCGTTGGCCCATAATCATAGTCCATGGGACCTATGCCCATACTTTGCTCTAGTACGTGTGCATGAGAGATGGTAAGCACTTTTTGTCTGTTTTATTACGAAGAGTGTTGTTTGATTCACTTACCAGCTATCCTGCCATGCTCGTTGTTGGAGCCAGTTTGGTAAGCGTGTGCGTAGTCATTGTACACATGATTTTCATTTGTTGTATTTGCGTTGTCGTCTCTAGCTGTCCAAGTGGGGTACGAAGCTTCGGGTTGGGTGTCAATCGAGGGAAATGGCCGGTGGGGGTTGGCAAGCGTGCTCGGCTGGGCCCCTGTCGCTCTCTGTTCTATTATGATCGTCAGTGAGTCATGTGTTGTCTGAAGACACAGTTTAGTACTGACTCTCGATGCTCAGTTGTTTTATGTATTTTTTCTCCAGGATCCCACCAAACGAACCACAGCCATTGCGGTCGTACCCCCGGTGTATATAATAGTCTGACGGCTTTTGGAAATATCGCAGACAGACTGGGTTACCACAAAAAACCCCTTGGCCGGTTAGAAGTTGGTTGTCGAACATGGGTTTAGTGAATCGAATTGTGGTCGGTATGGGTAATCGAATTGGAGTTCAACCTTGATTGGTGACTTGATCGTTCAACATGACGCGGGCATACAAGCGGGTCCAAACAGCCTAACTCACTACATTTCAACCTACCGCGACTCAAACTGACCCCCCACCATCCTCACCTGCTCCTACGTTTACTACAGACGCGACACACAAAACTCAACCTCAGAACTCAACTCCGCATCAACCCTTTCATCCTCTCAGTTCTTACCCGTTCACATTCACCTGTCCTCTCTTTTCCAACACCGGGCTTTCACACCGGGGTTTCTCCCTCTCACTTGCTGTCTCCTAATTTTTTGTCTGCTACTCGCGCCTTTTGGAGTCAAGTTCCAATACGTACGCGCCCGCGACTTTTTTCTGCGTCTACCCCTCCCATTTTCTCAAATTCTGACTTTTTTCTCTCTTTCTCGCTTCCTTCTGCACTTTTAAACCAGCTCTCCTCTTTTATACATCCGTTCAGTCCCCGCTGATAGTTTCTTTTTGCGGTCTCTTCAACCTTGTGCATTTCGCCCCCTTACCATCCTCGAGTTCTGTTTTTACCTCTACGCACTGCCTCTCATTGAAAAAAACAACAAGAAAACAAAAAATATCTACCTTCTCTTTTCAATCCGGTTGACTTTACCTCTCTAAATTCTGCTTGTTATCACACTCTTGCACGGCTCCACAAAAGAAAAAGCACCTAAAAAACAACCTCTTTTCTCAACTCATTTTTTCTGTTATCCTTGCTCTTTTCCCCACAAACCGAATCCACTCTCCATACTATACAATGCCCTATCAGCGCTTGACCGAGACAACCTCGATGACTACAGCTGAACGAGCAAAGTCCAAGCGAATTCGGAGGACTCTTAATCGAGGCGAGGAACCAATGGAAGTGATGGCACCTCCTGGTCCTCCGCGCCGCCCAGGACTTCGTGGAGTGCAGTACGCGTATACACCAGACGCCGCACCCAAGCGAGTTGTACCGCATCGGGACTGCACCACCAATACGACAGAGGAGGTTTCAATCCCAAGTCTCTCCGGGCACGAAAGTACGTTCTGAGTGGTTCATTCCAGTTACAAATTCTAACTTGTGCCTCAAGGTCCAGCTGCTACCTCTAGCAACCAGGGCGGCTCTGTTGAAACATATTACATAATAGGGTTTCGGCCTGACCCACCAAGTAACACTGGCCCCGTTCACAACTATTATGTACTACCGAATCGGCCCGAATCACCCATCCCCAATCAGGACAACGATGTGCTGGATGATGACGCGCCAGGATCCCCACACGGCACTGGCACAACTGTCTCCGAATCAGGTGGCGAGTCAGAAGATGAGGGCGAGGGCGAGGGCGAGGGCGAGGGCGAGGGCGAGGGCGAGGGCGAGGGCGAGGGCGAGGGCGAGGGCGAGGGCGAGGACAAGGGCGAGGACGAGGACAGTCACAACGTCGAGAATGCCCGTGACAATAATGAGGTTGCACGAGAGCCAGGATTTGAGATGCTCACCATGCTGGCCGAGCAGGCCGTAGGAGGTGAGTGATTGATGAACACTGGAGTATTGCGTTGTATTCATGCGTCGAGTTTGCTTCAGGAGCTTTGGTTCGCGACGCTGGCTCCGCCCACACAACGCCTGGCCAGGAGGTTGATGCCACAAACACTCAGGATTTGCCAATGAATGACCGTTGTAAGTGGCCTCTCTTTACCTTATTTATGCGAAGTTAAGTTGATCGCCCGACATTCACTCCTTTGCCTCAACCGCATTGCATTATTGGATCTTGTTGACACCTGTGTATTGATCCGAAAATCCGTCCGCTGCTACGCCGCAAACCTCTTTCCCAACAAATCCCCCACTCCCACCCCGCTTTCACAATAACCGCCCCCCTCCCTGCCGCGGCTGCCGGCGGTAATTTCCCAACATACGCAACACCTTTGGATCTCGGCTCTGACCGGTCCCGTGCTATGTCAACTTGTAAACCCCACTACTGGAACACAATGGGTCATTTGCCCTGCGCTGGCTTGCACCCCTGGCTTGTGTTACTTCAACCTGGTCTTCCCTGCTCTGTCAATGGGGCGTGGGCCATTCCTTGCATATGGGTCGACGCCACAGCCCTTCTTCACCCCGTCACTGCCACCGACTATCAGCCCGCATGCGTCGCCCTCACTGGCCCGGCACCTACTCAACCGTCGACTCTGGATTGGGTACCTCATCAACCCGTGTCCGGCTCTGTGTTTGAGCCAGACGCACACCCGTTTGGTGCTATTGATCCAATGGTGTGCGACCTAATGCACAATTTGTTGCCCGAGGACGTGCAGTTCCTCACCGCCTCGTTTCCATCGACCGGACAGACAGATGAGCCCATGGAGTTTGCCGAAGAGTTTGGCGGTGAGTACGATGGCTGGTGGCAGTTGTCATTGCAGGCACTGACTTACTTACTGCGAGTAGGCGGCAGCGCGCTTGGCTTGCAACTCAACAACGTCGGGACACCTTATTCCGCACCAATCAATCAATTGACTGCCCCCAGTGCTTCTTCTACCTTCGAGTCTTCCACCCACCACGAATTTATCCCACAGATCACCAACACTAGCAACACCAAGCCACGCGAGTTGGATTTCTCAACACCTGACATTAGTGCACACACGAACGCTTCACCTCAACTATCCGCGCTTGTTGGCCCCAACTCCTCCACTACTGCGGACCCTGCCACTTTGACAGTTGGCACACCCCTTGTGCGTCGACATTCGACGCAAATTGGGGTTGGGCTGGTGCCCAGTCCTAGAAACCCAACTTTACGTGCCGAAAGCCCCAATCCCAACATGGCGTGTGGGCGAACAAGCGTTGGCTATCGTATTTCAAGCGCGCCCGCTGTGGGTAATTGCCCACCTTTGAGGCCTGCCCCGGACGCAACCGCAGCGTTCCATCACATTTCCTCCCCCAACACGCCCACTATGCGCTTACGCCCCCGCCCATCGCTCCCCCAGCTGCGTGGACTCGCGGTGTCCGCACCCGGATCACGACTTGGCAGCCCACTCCCTTCAACCCCTCGTTCACACAGCCCATTTGTAGCCGTATCTCGCTCTGGCAGTCCGTTGCCAATGCCGTCAACACCTCGTACTCACTTACACCAAGCTGGCCGGCTTCGATCTATTAGCCCCCCACGTTCGCCCGGCAACTTTACTTCTCAAACGCACTCCCCACTTCCTGGCACCCCGCTCCGTTTGGCTGGCGATCTTAATTCAGACGCTGGACAATTGAGTCACCCCGCTTACAATCAAGTTGACTCTGATTACCACCCTAATACCCCCCGGGCACATCGCCAACGGACCCCCCCGCCTTTAGCTGCTGGGGCTAACCAGAGCTATACACCCTCGGCACAAGTTTCTTCCAGGGGCGAGGACAGTTTTGCTGTTATAGGCGAGCCGTCGCCCCACGCTGCACATGTTGCGCCTCTCCCGACCCCGTTGAGGATTCCGCCTCGCCATAGCTCAATATCAGATGCAGTTGCTCCAGAGAAACCCCAAGGCGGATCAACCCCGGTGGCGCCAACCGTGGTAGAGTTCAAAGCACGACAAGCAAAAGAAATTCGTGACATCTACAACGCAAGGAAATCCAACCCACCCACAGTTTGGAAACCTAATGAGGGCGGTGACAATAGCCATTTGAGCGAGAAGGAAAAGCGGGAGAAAGAGGGGAAGGGGAAGGGTGGTGTACAGAAAATCTGGTCGTATTCCCACTCGGAGCAGTCCGTCATGAACCTCATGCGGGCGTATATACAATGGGACTTTATACATGTCGGACCCTGGAATGATCTGGACGATCAACGGTTCCAACGAGCGTTGGAGTTTGTTAAAGCAGCTACTAAGTATAACGTGGAGCAAATGGGTGAAGAGCACTTCCGCACGGTAGGTCTATTCGTTCGCCGAGCACTTCATCTTTCTAATATCATACATACACAACAGCTAAAGAAAACCAATGGGCAACTCCGAACCGCAGGCCAAAATGATATCAAGACCGAGGTTGCGGCGTTCTTCCGAGTGAAGGCAGGCGAGGACCAGAAGGTCGAGTGGCTGCTAGAGGATGATCGATTCATGTATCCTGGAGGGAATCTGGTAGGTTGTAGTTCTCGCACTGGATTTCAAGCACTCACCTCGTGAACTTGCAGAACCCTGAGGGTTTTGCAAATACTGACATCATCCCGGACACTCTTGGCCATATGTACTTTAGCAGTAGCCGGAGGGTTGGGTACATATTTCTGGACCGCAATCTGGAGAACGACACCCCGGAGATCCTAGAGGAGTTGCTGGAGTTTGTGGCTGAGACAGCTTCGGCTGAACCACTTTGTATTGTGGACCGCAGCCCAGAAGCTTTGTACGGCCCGTCGCTTGCGGCGATTGCTTTTGCTGCTATCAACGTACGTTTTCCCAATCTTTCAAAAAGCCAAAAGTACAAACCAATAACCCAAACTGTTCAGGTCCGCCACGCTCTGGAACGGCTCAAAGCACCACCAAAGTCAAAGTCGGGCGGTTTAAAGGATTCGAACAAGAAGAACAAGAATGGCAAAAAGAATGGCAAGAACAAGGAGAAAAGTACCGAGATCGAGGAACCAGTACGGAGCGTTGAGTTTACCCCATCTGCGTACGGCGATCACTGGGCTCGGTATGTCCGACTGTTGGCGAATCATCCTCATCTGGGATATCTACGTGGGCGCTTTTTGACCGAGTTGAAGTAAGTAGTTTAGACGCGACCTGCAAGCGCGGAGTTGCTGATAGAGGCTTTAGAAAGAAATACGTGGAGGGACTGGGCCGCGCTGGGCGCTCAAATGGCGGCGAGCGCATGTGGTAGACATTGATTCTGCCTCTACCTTCCATATTGTCGCATCTCTTGCTCAGTCTTTCTCTACGCTGTACATGTGTTATCGCTCGTTTCCATTCTCTCGTCTAGCATCCAAACACCTCATTTCCGAACACGCCGCCGTTGCTATGCAGCCACATTCATGCTATAATGAGGCATTGCATGCTTGCCGTTGTGCCCGTTCTCGTGCGCCCGCACCGCATTGCACTTGTCGCTTGGCCCACACGGACTACTCCCCCGCTTTGTCATTTTTCTTTATGTTTGCTCCGTTCTTCTCGCCTCGCCACTCCCTACACCTTACATCACCCCGTTGCTACGTGCAGGTGCTGATTGGGCTCCCGTCCCCCCTGTGTGCTTTTGGGATGCACAATCGGCTGTTTCTGATTTTTTTTCTTGCCACTTTCTACGATCTCTCATCCTCCAGTATTGCGACTAGGTTGCATATCTGTCCTACGGACAATGCTATTGCTCCCTCCCTCTCTCGCTCTCCCCGTTTCTTGTCCCTGATGTACTTACGCGTGCATGCATACGCGCACCGTTCTGATCAAATTCACTTGATATTGATCTGCTTGATACCTAACCCGCGTTACAGCACATAAGTAAATAAAAATGGAAGAATAGGGGACACGAATAATGGCAGGGGTAGGGGGTAGGGGGTAGGGGGTAGGGATAGGGGCAAGGGGATAGGGGCGCATTAGCGTCACTAGAAATCGCAGTGGACAACGTCATGCGTGATCGACAGCGAACGATCAGTGTGCCGACAACTGATCGACGCTAACGGGCCGCGCACGAGGAACGTGCCTTGACAGCCGGTGCCGACCAAGGGAAGTGCTCGGCGGGAAGGGCGCTCGGTGCAGAGCCGGGGGAGTGTTCGCCGGGCGCCGAGGCGCTCGGCCGAGCCGGAGCGTCCGAGCTGTATAGCGCCGTTGGTCCCTATATAGGACGGAAATATTAGTTTGACAGCTCGAGGGAGCTCAATAGATTACATAATGGAACACAAATAGGTACAAACAAAGGCGAAAATCTGAGCTCGAAATCAAATTTTGAGTGCTCTGGAGGGGCTCTGGCCACAAGCAGAGCTCCTCTGGAGGCTCTGGAGGCTCTGAGAACCTTTCCAGAGCCGGGAGGAGACCACTGATGACTTGACCACGACCACCGTGTCAGCGCCCGACGTCGCGCGTCGCTTTTTCTTCCCACCCGCCATCCCCTTCGGTACGC
>WSTJ01001755.1:0-11001 GCA_019623705.1 Ceratobasidium sp. 428 | reverse complement strand
CTAGTTGCAGGTCCTTGCTTTTGATTATTACAAGGGTCACCCTGGATCAACTGTTTCACCGGACCAGCGCTTGTCTCGAATAGGTTCTCAACAAAGTACAATGATAAGACGCGGTGGGGACAGATGGTTTGACAGCGAGGAGGGCTGCCGCGACGATCTGGAAAAGAACTTGACCTAATGTCAGAGTTCTCTCAACGATGGTGATATAAGTAAGAAGTATGGGACGAGATGCCCAGTGACTTAGTAGATATGAGAAAGAACTATGATTGACGAGGAGGTCAAGTTCTTGGTCTGTAACCTCGAACTTGCCCTTGGTTATATACAACAGAGAGTACAGCCTTGTATCTACGTGAACAAACTAAGAAGCCAACCGAGTCATACAGGTATTTGATATGAGAGTTGAAATACAAGATGACTTAAGCATTCTGGAAGATTCTATGATCACGTGACCCTGACTAATGAACCCTGATGACAAAGATTACAAAGACGATAAGTCAGCTTATGACCAATGTTCCATAAAAGGGAAGTATATCAGAAAAATATTATAAAATCCTAAGTATAATTGTGGAAGCGTGTCAAGTCATGACAGGCACACTGGTAGGGCTTCCACTGCGGTAGGTGATTAAACGAGCTCCATCTAATACCATATTCACCAGCCAAGTGTTCGCGTTCAGTGTCGTTAGGTGCCTGCTGCGAGTTCCGAGCCAGCCGCAGCGCTTCGTCTTCATCCCGGTATATGTGCGCTGATGATGCGATTCAGTACATAGATTATCCATGTGCTTGACGGTTACCTTCAATATCATATCCATGCTCAGTATTAATATCACAATGTTCACAGTCGCACTCGCAGAACCCCTTGTTGTGTGCATGACCAGCCACACCAGTCGCTTTTGCGCGTGCCGGTGAGTCTGCATTGAGCATGTGAACAGAGAGATGTACTTCGACAACTTTGGGGAGGTTGTCTTCGTACACCTTCATTGCTACACCTACCAGGCAATCGAATAAAAAACTGTTTACCAACATCCAGGAGAAGCTATACTTACCTGCATACAGGACCCGAAACTCTTCCACAAGTGGATCCAGAACTTGATTCAGCTCTTCTAAGCTCGGCTCACCCGGACCAGGTATGACACACGCAAGGATAGTGTTTTCAGGGCGATAACGTACAGAGCGATGCAAGTTCAAGAAGCATACATAGACGGCGCCAACAGAGTAGTTTTCGGTCATCTTGAACCAATCGATGTTGACTGAAGCAAGAAGACCGTAACCGAGTGATACAATACTACAAGTCGCTTCAGGCGGACCCCCGTTTACTGCACGATCTACGGCTCGACCATCTGCACGCCAAGTGCGCTCGAGTCCAGAGCGATTCTCTAGCCAGGCAGATCCACAGCAAGCATCCTGTAGTACACCCTCGACATGCTCTGCATGAGCTTCTCGCCCCAGAGCCAAGCCTTTAAGAAAACTGGGGCGAATCATAAGACGACGCAAAGCAGCAATAAACCGAGTATAGACAATGCATCGGACGGGATATCGTGCTCCCAACTTAGTGCGCCAGAAAGTACCATCGCATCCATCTTTGTAGCATTTCTCGACTTGTGCCGAAGTGATCTCCTCGAAAGAGAACCGTTGGTAGCACTCCGAGCAGACAGGTTGTCGCCTAAGAAACTCGTCGACTTGAAGCCCCAGGCGTCGCCAGACAGTGTCCAAAGTGACCGCAGGTTTAGGCTCAAGCGGCGGCTCCAGTCCTGCCTCCCAAAGACACTCGAGAGACGTAGCAAGGTCCTTGTTAGCAGCCTTAACCGGTAAGTGATTTACAATATGCAAACGCGCAGCTCTCAGGTAGTTCATGCGAATAGATCTATGCTCCTTAATGTAGGTTGGCCGCTCGAACATGTCAGGAGTCTCTCCAGGCTCAAGGCGAACCTCCAGATCCTCCTGAAGCGACTCGGATGCTTCAACCGTTTGAGATGAGTGAGAACGAGGCGAATTTTGGTCTGGCAGAGCACTGGTAAGAGAGTCAAGACGGAGCGGTGAGGGATCCTCAGCGTGATCGCGTTCAGAGAAAGACCCAGTGCGAGAGTTCTGAGAGTGTGGAGATGGTATTTCGGGAACTGGCGAGCGCTGCGGCGAGTGCAAGAGTGTAGGCCCTAAGTGTGGGCTAGTATGGTGGGCTTGAGGATCTGTAGGCGCTGGCTGGAGCTGAGAGTGGACTTCAAAAACATCGAATACATGTAATATTAGTATCTAGTTCGAAGAACCGAATCAATCCTTACCAGGTTGAGCCGAATGTGAGCCTACAATATGCGAAGGGTCCGGGACCGTAGAGAGCCCAGCTGTAAATCTCTGGTTCCTCCGGCTAGTCTCAAGCTCCATACGGAGTCTCAAAATCTCCTCATCACGCTGGTGTCGGGTATAAGCCTTGTGCTTGATATCCTTGAACCCTACGAGAGTCTTCGAGCATATTGCCGTGCATCGACAACGGTAAACCTGGTCTCTAGCCTGAATTAAGGTACTTCCCGAGCGACCTCCAGCCATCAGATATTGAGCTAAGATTCAATCCCGTTGTCGAAGTGTTATTCGTGGTCTTTAGTGTAAGCACTATCGTAGTGGGAGGTGAATACGAGTTAATTCATGTACATAGGACTGTATCTACACGGCGTGAAAAATCGAGTCACATGTCGTTAGGGAGCCGGTCATCAGTGGTGAGTAGGCGTTGTGTCGGGGTTGGGGTCGGAGTCGGTGGTGAGTCGGTTACGAGTGCCTTGAAGCCACGCGGTGGTTACACACATTGTGTAACTCGGCGCTTTTCCCAGTGCAGCCCGATTCCCTGTGAAATGTCTCAACACGCTTTGCTTACGGGCGGGAACGGGTTTATCGCTACTCATGTCATTGTGCTACTACTTCGAGGGGGGTACACCATTACCACCACCCTACGAGCCGAAATCAAGGCCGTTTATCTACGCAAGAAGTTTGCGACATCTGTCGACCAAGGGCAGCTACGATTCGCGATCATCGAGGATATCACTGTGCCGGGGGCATTTGACGATGTAATCAAAAGTAACAAATTCGACATTGTCCTACACATGAGTAGCCCAGTAGTATTTACTGTGTGAGTATATCTTTATTACCTGCAGTTACGAAGTGCTCATGCGACCGCTAGAACCGATATCGCCCAGGATTTATTAGCTCCTGCAATCAAAGGTACAACAGAAATATTAAAATCTATCAATACGCACGGGCCAAGCGTGAGACGCGTAGTCTTCACGTCCTCGTTTGGTGCAGTTTTAGATCCCTCAAAAGGTAATCGACCGGGATATGCATACTCGGAGAAAGACTGGAATCCGGTGTGTAGTTCTAATCTTGTTGCATTTGAGACCACTCTTAAACTATTCAAATAAGGTTACCGAGGAGGAGGCACAGAAGGATACAACGACTGGATATCGTGCGTCTAAGAAACTTGCGGAAAAGGCGGCTTGGGATTTTATCGAGAAAGAAGGGCCGAGCTTTGATCTGGTGACCATTGCTCCTCCAATGGCAAGCACAAGCTCATCTTTGCCGGTGCGATGGTGATGACAACTTTGATTCCTCTTGTGTCGTTTAGGTTTACGGTCCTGCACTTCAAGAAGTTACAAATCTAGACCAACTTAACCATTCGAGCAAGGCATTCTACTCGATCTTCTCTGGAAAATCAAGAGAACTCACGCCTGCTTCGGTTCATATTTGGGTAGATGTTCGGGACGTTGCAAAAGCGCACCTTGCAGCAATCGTAAGCTCCGTTGCCCTGTCTCATGGCCAACGAAAGCCTGACTCGAACTATACAGGAAACGCCTGAGGCAGGAAACAACCGCTTCCTTGTCTCCGAGGGCATTTACAATATGGGTCAACTATCTGACTTTATTTGGATGAACTATCCCGAGCGTGCAAGAGCAAAAGACATACCTAAGAGTACGTTTCTCCTCCTTGTGCTCTCTCCATAGCCTCGTAACATAGCTATATGCGACCTTTCAACTCTTATCACCTCGCTTTCTAGGTACTCCTAAAGACCGAGATCCCCCTGAAGGCAGATACTACCCTGACAACAACAAATCAAAGAAAATCCTTGGGCTCCAGTACAACTCGTTCGAGAGCATGTTGAAGGATACGTTAGAGCAGTTTTTGGCGCTTGAGAGGGAGCTTGGTGTTGAGTAGATGCGCCAATCTTAGAATTTGTCCGTGTCGAAATTTCCTGTTTGGTGTCAGAAGCTTGGAGCTTCACAGCCACCAGCTGACATTTGATCGTGCGGCTCCGACGACCTCGAAACGGCGCGCCAAGCTCTTGATCCCACGCGATGACTCGACATATCAGGGAAGTATACAAGCGGCTACGTGACAGCCCTGATCTTTCTCTCCTCTCCCACCATGTCCCAAAAGCCGCTGCTGGGCGACTCACACGGTCATTACAAAATCGCGATCGTAGGCAACAGTGGCACAGGCAAAGTGCATATATTTCTTACATTCGATTGGACATCCAAGCTTCACTATCGAGTTTTAGACTACGCTAGGCGCTGAGATCTCGTCCCTCTTGAACATTCCACATCTACCACTCGACACAATCCTCTGGAAACCGGGATGGGTCATGACGTCCAACGACGAATTCAAACTTCGCGTCCAGGCGTTTATGGATGAGCATCCCGAGGGATGGATCATTGACGGGAACAGTCTTAGCCATATCGGTACTATGGCTATAGACGCTGCGACGGACGTGTTGTGTAAGGCCGATGCAATTAACTCGTGTATTTGGTATTTTGACATTACAGATAAAAGGGCTCGACCCACCGCTAATACTCAACTTTTGGCGCCTCCTCCTTCGCACGATCCCTAGAATATTCAAAGGGAACGCAGAGTCCTGCGCGCCGGGTTGTCAAGAAACCATTCGAAATGTGTTTTTTGACAAGGAAAGCATTCTATTGTGGTGTCTGAAACGACATTCTGTTGCGCGAACGAGGTATGGTCCGAGGTGGGAGAAGGAACAAGCAGAGCGAGGAGAGGGGCGGTGGAGACGGTTTAGTGGGTGGGGTTCGAGCATGCGCAACTGGCTGGAATCACTCAGGGAGAGCGTTAAATCCGCGTAACCTCAACAGCCCTGGCTAGTTTCTACTAGCTTGCTCCTAAAAATGACTGTAGATCCTCGAATGGTATTCATACACTTTATACAAAAACTTCAAAGCACCCCGGATATAGCGGCCCAAAAAATTCACCTAAATAGCAAGAACGGAATTAACGAAGGACTAAGGAACGAGCTCAGTAAACGCAAGCCATCGAGCTGAGACCAGCACTAACTCAAATCCAAGAAATAAGGTGATATAAGAATATAAAAGAGCGATTCCCTGCATGCTCTGAAATAGAGTCCAAGGATAAGCTATGGAACGAAGCGTGCCCGACAATCAAGGTCGTCGATCCAAGTGCGAGCGAGGACTGGTAATGTCTATGCTCCCTTTGTTCATAGGGGTTTGATGACCTGAAGTACCCCTCCACGGCCGAGAAGTCGTATTCGAACTCGTAGCTCCATCTTTTTCCTCACCAAGCCCCACATCCACACTCGGTCGTGCCTGAGCAAGCTCATCGAGGCTCGGTCGAGAGGGCTCAGCACCCAGCGTCCTCCTGGGTATCTCCAGATCCTCCGGCGCAAACGACGCTTTCCCAAGTGGAGAGCGCACCCCGTCTGCAAGCAAGGGCGCACGAATATCTTCCGACTCTGTTCGCGAGTACGTCGGACGCTGGTACACCCTCGTTCCCCCAGCCGACGAACCAGGCATCTGGGAGATATCGATCGGCATCGAGAGCGGTCGTCCAAAGTCCGGGTCCGCGCCTATAAACCTGATGTTCTCCCCCGCCCCGACTCCCGCTAAGGACAACGTCTTGTTCGCGCGCTCCAACACGTCCGTATCGCCCATCTGCCTCGGTCGAACAGCCGCCCATGATTCTGTCCCACCACCAAGACTGCCGTTCGCGCTCGCGCTCCACGCCATGCTACCACGTCCACCGCCCGGCTCTGCTTCCTCGTCCGAACCAGGCTCGACCCACTCGCCCATAACACCCACGCGCGAATTGACTTTTCGGTGCTTTCGTTTGGCTTTAAGATCTGTTGCTCGACTCGAGCGGGACCCTACGATCGTCGAAGCGTCGGCGTCCCACATCAAACTCTCCCGGTTAAATGCGCCAGAATGTGCACGTTCGTACACCTCGTCCTTGTTCAGCTTTGGAGGTCGGGGAATCGCAACCCCTTCCGCGCCTTCTTCGTCGTCTTTTTCGACGGCTTGAGCAGCTGCAGCCTCACGCATGCGTCTCCATCGGCGTTTCATCATCCACCACCTGAGTCCAAACAATCCAGCCGCTACGCCGAAAAACACCATGACCCCTATCAAGGCCATAACACCCACGCTCATCTTCTTGTTTTTTCCAGCGGTACCGCCGTTGGCACCACTCGAGTTACTACCTCCGCTAGAACCAAAACCTGAACCCGAACCTGGGCCGGTACCAGAACCAGAGCCGGTAGTATCTTCGAGTGGTTGTCCAAGCACACGTACGCGGTGAAATTCTTGGAGGGCCGTTTCCGATTTTGTGAGTGACAAAAGGCCGAGTTGGGGTTGTGAGTTGAGGGGGTCGTATCTAGTTTGGGTTGCTGGAGTGGCTGGGGTATCGTATTGAAGAACGGTATAGACGTTACGCATGAACGCTGCCCCTAGAACACTTGAAACAGGGTTAGAATGAACATACGCGGACCATATCAGGGTCTTAACTTACATGTCTGCTTCGTCGAGTTGATCTGAAGCTTGCCATGCCCCGACGCAATACCCATTTGGGTCGTAGGACGCGAGATAAGACAGGTCAAGCGGGTGTATGGGGTAGTCGGTCCCTCCAATCTGAATCGAAACATTCATAGGTGTTCGACATGAAATGTAGTCTGTAACATAAAGGTCAGAAAAGGCACATAACACCCCACAATATGACCCAGAAATCAAGCACCACAGTACACGAGCATGTGAATAAACGAAGCGCCACTTACACATGCCATCTGAGGCAGGCCCCACCCCATACGCTCCCCAAAACGCGTTGGCCAGGCTACGGGAAGAAATTATGCGTGCACCTCCGGTGTCCAAGATAGCCAGCGGCCAAATAGATCGCGCGTTGGCAACTTGACTCGAGCCAAGCCCTAAGTTATGGCTATTTCCAGGAGCATACGCTCCACGAGGCTCCAACCCGCGTTTTGAGGACGATGGATTATCTGACCACTCGCCAGGGACTCCAACAGATATCTGCGTAACTTGAACGCGCCAATACGCGTTACCGTTTAGCGGAGCAAACGTGATCTTCGAAGGATCGGGAACGAGGGTCGAAGGATGCCGGCCGATCGAGAGTAGCGATGGGGTTCCTGAATTAGACTGTCCCGGGCGCTCGAGGGAAACACCGATTATTCGGTTGGCGGGGGCAGCGGTGCCGGTAAAAATGTTGGTCGGAAAAGTGGTGGTAGGCAACTGAAAAGACTCGTCCTCGGCTCTGTGAGCGATCACGGAATTACGTTCCAGCGCGAGGCCGATCAGCCCGGCAAAGTGAGAAGAGAGGTGTTCGTCGTTTATGTCAACCGCAGACACTGCGTGGATCGTTATTAGCCAACATAGCCGCCATATTGAACCAGAACTCACCCAATGCCTGGTTTGCGAGGTTGTACCCCCCAAACTGAATGTTGTCCCAGACGATACTGCCTTGGACATAACCACTAAGATAATTAAACTCGGTAGTGGTAGCAGAGTCTATTGTAGTGCTCGACCACCCGTAGAGACTGGTACCAGCTCGCTGGCACGCAGTAGATTTGCAAGAGGTGGATGCTAACCAGAGGTCAGACGATCCACAGTCAACTTGCATCATGAAAGATGAGCCGCTCGCGCCAATCGACAGCGGAACGGAATAAATACTAGTTTTAACTTTCAGCCAAGACCAAAGTGTTCCCCAAAATACACTTACGCTTCTAAAAACCCGTCGCCAGACATAGTCATGGGGAGCACAATGCCCCCAGCGCCCCCAGAGCCTTCAGCCATAGAACCAAGTTGGTTGTAAAGAGCGCAGTTGAATTAACGAAAGGTGTTGCCGTGTCTAAAGTAAGGATCAAGGAGCGGGGGGTCGCGAGCCTGGAGACAGTCGGGGTCAAGACGAAAATGGAATGTGGGGAACAAACCCCTCGAAGTGACACAGCCGCCAGGGTCCTTGATACAGGGACAAGCTTTTCCACGAACTCCGCCCACGAACTTTACGGCCAGAATACCCGGGTACTATACATAGTTCTAATTAACCAAGGTTGTACATAACAAGCTGTTAATCACCAACTATTCCCCCCCAGACTTCTCTAAATTCAGTGATAGTCTCGTGTCCCAGTATCGAGAATTCGACCGTCTCAAAAGCGTTCTCAAACGGTGCGCCAGGAACAACCAAGAGCTCAGCCCAAATTTCAGCGACCACTCGCACCCGGTTCGCGAACACACCGGTCCCGAAAGAGCCTAGGACTAGCTTCGAATCACCTTGCTGCAAGAACAAGGCAAGAACTCGATACATCCTCGATCGCATGAGTTGGGTGATATGAAGCTCGAGCGCAACTTCGTCCACAGGCGTCCCCTGTTCCTCGGCCTCGATTTGAGCTTGTTGTCGAACCACCCCCGCGTTGACAGCTGCACTCGTCACGACATTCACCAGTACCGGACTTGCCCAGTTGTCCCACTCGTCCCGGACCATGATCACACCGGGCGTATAGATCATCGCGTCCGAGTACACCCCGCGTTCAAGTTCGTCGCGATTAGGCTCGTCGTTTGATACCATATGTCCGCCTCTCTGCTCCCCACCACCCCGTCCTCTACCGCGTCGCCTGCCTCGTCCTCCACGACTCCCTCTCTGGTGATACCCGTAAAAGCTTTCTGCCCGCTCCGATATCAACGAGGCGTACAACGTCGACCCTCTACAGAGCGCCTCTTCCTGCGCCTGCGCACCTGACAAAAAGCCCCCGCCCGGATGTTTCGCCGACGCGAAATTCAGCACGCCCGTCTTTGACTCGCCAGACGCAGGGACGTGCCAAGTGTCGCCTACTGGTCCATCCGGGATCGTTCCAAGAGCCCGTGCGCCAACGACAGTAGAGCATTCAACGATTGTATACGTTGTCCGCGAGTGTGAGGGTGTGAAATCGGTTCGTGCTTGAACGTCGGTTGTTTGATAAGCCGGAGGAGTTTGACTGCCCCCTTCGACCTCTGGCGCATCATCCATATCCATCAAATCCCATTCCGGAGACTCGTGCCTCTGACGTCCCAAATCAGGCTTCGCTTTCTGAGTCGTCCCGGTACCCAACCCAGCTAAACGATCCGCCAATCCGTCCTCTATAGGTGGAGGATCGGGTAGGTCCCGAGGTGTGACATACACCGTACTACGAGCACTCTCCTTGACGCGATCGCGCACCACGACAGCCGTGCCGTCGGATGTGGTATATCGATATGGTTCTTTGAAGAGTATGTCTAATATTTCATTGGCGATTTGAGCGCGGGCGGCTCGTGCGCCTGGAGGTCCGCTGTGTGAGTCTTGTCCGCGCCCACGACCTCTTCCGCGGCCTCTTCCTCTGCCTCGAGAGTGAGAGCCCTCAGGGGATTCAGAGTTGCTAGGTTGTTGGCCCTGTCCTCGACCTCTTCCTCGACCTCTCCCGCCTCCTCGACCAGACCCACTCGAGGATGAAGCACCTCTTCCTTGCGGGGTGAAATAGTTCGTGAGAGATTGCTGGTGCATGTTCGAGTCGGCCATTGTGGATGCCGGTCGCAAAGGTTCAGTTAATCGAAGAAGACACGCAAAGCTTCGGACTCGAAGAGGAGATACTAGAGCTCGATGCAGCAGAGCGCGACTCAGTGTGGAAGACAGGTCTGCAACGAACAAGAATTATATATCCAGAGAGCCAAGGCAAGTCATTCGATAGCGGCAGTGTTCAGGTCAATTCACCCAAGTCATCCAGCTTGCCAAGAAGTCGAGAGCGAACAGAAAAGAAGTGCGGCTCACAGATGATGATGGCGGTGCCGTTCAGCATGGCTGTGCCCCATGTGACTCCTTGAGTGGCCGCCCAGCGCTTGACTTCAGGCACGTTTCAACTGAAATAGAAATTGTTCTCTTGGATAAATGTCCAAGCAGGTTCTTATTCTTGGGTTAATTCAACTATTTTATCAGCCGTAATATTTCTGGCCTATAAATAGCCTGGAAATCTACTCCACACCGAGCTCCTTCTCAATCGCTACAAACTGATCCAACGTATCCTTAAGCATGCTCTCAAACGGAATGTAGTCGATCCCGAGCACGGATTTGGATTTGGTGTTGTCAGAAGTATATGTACCACTCGCTGGATAATCGATTGACGGGTTACCTATTGGATATCCAAGTTGATTAGTCGTGAATCACCCTCACAGGTAGCGCATACATACTCTTTGGGATGCCCTTAGCAGCGGCGCGTTCAGGATAATACTTCCAAATAGTATCCGCAGCTTGGTTCATGTTGAAACGTCCTTCGCAGATGAAGAATCTTTCACCGGCCGTTCCAGGCTTCTCCTGATTGTTCATGGTAATGCGTTATTAATTATAATTGGCACCCATTAGCGTCACTCACAAAGGCAGCGACGTGCGCCTCGGCAACGTTTCGCACGTCGGTCCAGAACCAGATGCTAGCATTCGCGAGCTCTTTCTTCTGACCACTGAAAAGCGCATAGAACGCAGCGCTAGAAGTGTTCAGCGAGCTCAGCGAAGTGATTTCTTGCAGCGCAGGCCCGTAAACCTAGTCACCCTTAGTCTCGCGTGAACGATTACAAGCTCTATACTTACCATCGGCGGGCAAACAGTAGTCAAATCGAATCCGGGCTTCTCCTTCTCCACGAACTCCCACGCAGCCTTCTCCGCGAGCGTTTTAGAGCCATAATACCCAGACGCAGGGTCCTTTTGGGATTCTTCGAA
>WSTJ01001754.1:0-11004 GCA_019623705.1 Ceratobasidium sp. 428 | reverse complement strand
GACGCGTACAAATATCTAATGTCTATTCGCTACGTTCTCAAAGCAAGTAACCGTATTTGTCAAACTATTATACCTTATATATATCGGGGGCTCATGAGCCTCGTGAGCCATTGGAGCAGTCTCATGAGCCCAGTGAGCCCCACGGTGGAGCTCACGATGCTCACTACCGGCTCTATTCCTCTCACTGGCCTTGCGAGCCACCCGTTTAGGGTCTTGAGTACAGTGAGCCCCAGACGCCGCCTCTTGAGCATCGTGAGCCACACGCTGAGGCTCGTACGCCTCGTTGAATGCGTGACTTTTTCTCTTTGGGCGCTCACAGAGGATAAATAGGCACTCACCACAGAGGGCCTTCTCAATGAGAAAAAAGGGTTTTGCTGACGAGGCTACGTTTTGAACTTGAGTTTCTCTATGTCATAACCTGATCTAAAATCTTAAACACCGGTAGTATAGTCTTTGAACGCCGTCAATCAAGATTCAAGGTGTTCACTAATCTTGGTTTGCTTTTTCGTTCGATAGTGTTCGCGGTACCAAGTTCTTAGATCACGGTATATGGCTCCGGTATCAACCACATATGTGTGCGAAAAAACTGTTCGATGCATGATCTAGGCTCTCAGACCCGCTCAGTTGGAGGGAAAGTTTTCAAGTGGATTGACACTGGCCATCTGCACAATCTGGTAATCATTTATACGAAAACTTAGCGCCACCTAGGCTGTCTATCGGGCGATTCAAGCTGCTCTTACTATCTATTCTATGCTCCTACCTCGCGGATCCAGTAAGTGGTCCAAGCGCTGTGTGCTCCGATACACCTTGCGTTACTGTTCGCCACCCTGCAGCATTATCAGAGGCTACCATTATTATGAAAGAACCCCGACGCAATGTTACCCCAATCGGGTAAACAGTCTCCAAAAAAGGATCTATGACACAAGCCCATGACACAGTGTCCCGTGGTACTATAGCCGCTGTATACCCCTGAGCAGCAAATTGACCCTGTTTCGGCTAGCGGAAGGCCTGGAAACTTGCACTCTTGAAGACCGACTCTGAAGCTGAGCTTGAGGTTTTTGAGTGTAGATCAGGTGAGGACTTATAGAGATAAACAGTGTATATTTAGTAAAATAGCTATCACCACAGAATAGAACTGCTTCTTTGATAACTTTTGCAAGGTGTTTCACTTCAAACTAGAAGTTTAGGAAGAGAAAACCAAGATCACGTGATTAGCCACCCAATTCGATCCATCCGGCTGCCATCTCAAGGTAAGCCTCGATATGACACAACAAATGATTACATCTACAGACTGCTATGTATGAAATAATATCACTTCAATCTCGATCCGACTGTCAAGCGACATGTTTAACATTTCCGCAATCACATTGTCAGATGGATAACTAGCGACCCCACGCCAAATTCACAATTGAATCTGCCGCATATACCCTAATAAGGAGAGCTGGGTTTTAAGCTTTAAGGACTCGACAAATGTTGAGATATTGGGCAGAAAAGTGATCAAGGCAAGCGAGGAACATACAACCTATTCAAGCTAGGAGCTAATGTTCTACGAGCACAATGTAGCACTCTATCACAGACATTTTCAACCGTTTGACCTGGTCCTGGATTATAGACAATATTTAGAGGCTACGGGCTCGAGTATTTGCCATGTATTGTCCCACAATGCTGTTGCCAACCATTCATTTCAATTCATTTCAACTCAAACCAGCTCCCCATATACAACTGTTTTGAGCTTCATACATCGTTTAACGCCGGTAGCATCACCAAAAACGCCAACGCTCGAGTCAGCTGGAGTTCACACGTCAGATTTGACCGCCGAGCCTTCAGAATACCAGTACATACCTTACGGAAGATCCGTAGCATTATCGGGGCGAGAGTCCGAGATGGACACATTTCCATCACTCTCGGGGCGCTTGCCGAGTCTATCATACTCGGCTTGACCAATAACCGAGATAATCGCACGTTCGTGAGCGGCAATTGCGTCCTTAACAAACTGGTTCTGTTGAACGTGGTTCGGCTTGCTCCCGTAGCTTTTGCGCCAGTTATGACGGTCTGGGTCTTGACCAGGTTTGACGTGAGCGCCGTAGATAGTCTGTACGCGGAGCCAAGTAACCATAGTGCTTAGTAGTGGCACCAGATAATGAGTGCGAATGGATTGGTAACAAGTGATTGGGGAGAGAGGCAGCCGGTAACGGTGGTAATTTTGATACGTGAGGTAAGGTCCTATTTATACGACGAGCGGTCGGATATAGGACTGCGGTATCCGTGGATTGAACAGGTTTTCTGGGGCGCACGTTCCCGTTCGTATAGACTGGTGCAAGGGGGATATCCTAAGCAGGCGGCATTCAATCTAACTCTTACAATCATCTCGTGAATTACAGTGATGCTCCATCTTTCACCCTAGGAACAATGCCCATTTATGTACTCCAAGACCCAGCCTGTAGGCGAATAGATTACTGTATGCGCCCCAACCTTCCTCGTGGCCAAAGTAGCCCGCGTAGTTTCAGTAAGCGGCTTGACCAAAGGAGAGATTAGGAAGGCGCCCTAATTGATCTAGCGGCGCGGGATTTGACTTCGAAGCGCCCAAACCAGTATGAGCAAGTACTATTAAGCGAGTTCTGAGCGCTTTCACGATAGAGTAGAGCGCCTTCGTAGTCCAACGGAGCACGTGTACTAATAGCCTCTGGTCTCTCCCCGCAAGAGCCTTGCTTTTCGCGTACGGAGTTGCGGAGAGCATAACCAAACACATCAGACATAGGCTAACGTGTGATAATGCTGATGAAATATCTGCGAGCACCATACTGCTGAGTTGTAGAACATCACCGTGTGGTATAATCCATTCCGAATGGACCATGCTGGTTGATATGTCAATACATTCAGTACTATTCCGTCGAATTGTAAGCATACACTCAAGAAAAAATACCCCTTATGTCCACTTTGATGTCTAAACCCCAGAGGTTTGTTCAAAATCAATCGAATAAGATTTTCAACGACGTGGAAATATAGTATATAGAGTGTGCTAAAGGACGGGTTACCGAGCTTTGCATGCAGACTGTCCGCCTCGTGGATCTGGTCATTGACATAGGACTGAGAGGGATTGAGCGATTTGATTCATCTCTTCTCGAGTGTACTCATTCACTTTACGCGTTGTGCTAAAGCTGAATCTAGTACTAGTCATAAGCTAGAACAATTCAAGATTACAAAAGAGCGTATGATTATTACAAGGTCAAGTTATATGTAAAAGAAAATAAAACATAGACGAAAAACGCATCTAACATCCAACCAGGCAGGGAGCTGGCAATATGATCTGAGCAGTAGTGAAAATAACTAGTCCGCCTTTGGCGGACTCAAACTAATCGTGCGCGACGCTTACGGGAGCGCGGGGCTATTCTCCGCACTTTGAAAAGCAAGTTCATTTGAGTAAGAATACGATTATTGGGAAGTGATAACTAACTCACAAGTACTCAATACTGTCTGCATTATCAATGGCTGTAGTTGGGCTGGAGCGAGCAAGTTGCATAGAGCTTCTGTGACCATACGTATGATCCCTAGCGCCTCCGTTGACAATGAAGTGGGAGTTCTCGTGGACAATGGTTCCGGCGCGTGAGTTGGTCCCAGTTCTGGTGCCGAAATGTGTAAGCAGCAATTCGTAATGGAGGAAGAAAGACCTACACAGGAGCGCTCCAAAACACACCACAGAGATAGATCTGAGCCATAGATATTTAAATGTCTCCACGCTGTAGGATAAAGATTTACCTACCGTTCTGGGGGCACGACGATTGACATATGCGTAGGTCGTATTAAACCGGATTCTTGGGTGAGATATGCAAGCGGTACAGTCGTATCTGCTTTCTGTAGCATCTGTGCCAATTTTCTGGTAACGCGAAAGTACGTCGTTGTACCCTGAGGTTGAGAAGTTTCCGAACCAGTTTTTATAGCGAGCCGTGCTGGACGAGATACCGGCAAGATAAGCGTTTACTTCCGACACGTACTTGTTGGACTCTCTGAATACACATATTTAGATCTCAGCAACAGTGTTGATATGAAAGCAGTGGAGTGC
Source organism: Ceratobasidium sp. 428 (assembly GCA_019623705.1). Taxonomy (NCBI): domain Eukaryota; kingdom Fungi; phylum Basidiomycota; class Agaricomycetes; order Cantharellales; family Ceratobasidiaceae; genus Ceratobasidium; species Ceratobasidium sp. 428. Next base: position 6,944 of record WSTJ01001754.1, on the reverse strand, counting down.
TTACGTAGCGGCCTCAAGAATCTGCGATTGCTGTGTCGGGCTGCATCCAGTATAGGTTACATCGCGCCTTGAGAGTGCCGGGGCGTAACCGTTACTAGATGCAAGCTTACCGGCAATACTGAACCGGTTGGACGTGGTGCTGGCCTCGATATTCTTGAGAGCACCTGAGGTGTCGACATAGGTGAATACATTGGCAGCACCGAACTACAATGCGTGATCTCGATCAGTTTTCCGAGTCCAAATGCGAATATCCTTTTTATACTTACGTCATACAACCCTTCACCAGGTAGAGTAAAGTTGTATATACCAGCGAGATCATGCGTGATGTTGATACTCTGGCCAGGTGCGAGCACAGTGAATACATCCTCCTGGTTGAGAGCCGCAGCCTGTGACGGGACATATTTGAGCTGGATCCCGGTGAAAGCAGGAGATCCCGACTCGGAGGAAATGGTGAAAGTATCAGTCGGAGCTATAGAGAGAACCGTGCGAGGGTCGTTGAGAAGCTGAATGGGTGATCAGAAAGAGGTTATGTCGATCTTACGTTGAAAAAGATAGCTTGCCTTCAGCGTTTCGTCACCAGTGTTCTTCAAGACCACCGTAACGTTCAGACCATGAATATCAATGATGGAGCGGGGGCCAACGACGTCAAGGTGAAGACTAGGAATGGCAGAAACTGAGATAGCGGACACAAGGATTAAAGAAGCAAGCGATCTCATGGTGGTATTAGATCTAATAAAGTATGGAAAGGAAGGTGAAGGAACTACTGATGTCGTTTTTGTGCCATATAGCTTGACTTTTATACCCAGGTTCGTTGCACGAATTGCTTGAGACTAATAGCGCACCCTATCTAATAACGACTACAACATGCCGTAGTAGATAATGTTGATACATGCTACGAGAGTACTCGCTGAAACACAAGTATTGCAACTTCAACTTTGTGACCTGGTTTGGGGTGTATAGTCTATCGTTAAGACACTACTGATCTAGACCTAGGTGCGCGTCAAGCTCAAGCTAGTTCACAACACCTAGCCAACTAAAAAACACAGTATACTCTGTAGAAGGAGAGCTACAGAATAGCTGTTCTGGTTAAACATGCGGCAAAAGGGATGATACCTGGGCTAAAGCATGCGCCTAGGGCGTAGCAACTACGCATTGTGAGCGCGCGAAGAGTTAATAGTTTAAGCATTTAGCGTGAGGGCGTAACGCGAATAAGGCATAGATCAATCTCGGTAAATTTCATTTTCATTTAGAGTTAGATTCATGGCGTATCAGTTATATTAAACCATCTGGTCATGTTATGCAGGCAACATTCATGAGAAATACCGCTGAGTTTGAAGATACTCAAAAATGCGACAAGTGCTTCTCTATGTGCCTAGCGCTTTTCTTTATAGCAACTTTCGTAGTCATGAATTTCAACTTGACTGATTCCGCACTAGCACTCACCACTATCCCCTTTCCACGATCCTACGTGTCAACCTTGGATAGCTATTTAGCGGGGTTAGGTGTGCGGGCAGCCATATAGAGTGGCACAAGCATATATTCGGTCACTATATGCGTGTCGTTCCGGTCGTTTTCCTCTGAGCCGGTCCACTCATCAGCTTAGTCATCACAGCCCTCGGCCATCCGGATTCCAACCCCTCCTGTGATGCTACAACACTGGAGACCGTAGAAGTGGACGTGGGATGGTGACGGGCGCAATCTAGGTGTGAAGGCGCTTTTATTTCCCTAGAATTGGCGGCTTCTGGGATATAACATGACATTTGCCGCGCATGGTTTTGTCTACAAACGGCCTGAGTGCGAATAGTTCGTCTTCCTGAAGATCTCGTCTCAACTTCAGCTACGCAAAACCAGCAAAATAAAAACATGCATATACTCCAACCCACAAACGACACACAAAAAAACAAACAATACTCATAGATAATCAACAACCCAACCACGACCGAGAGCGGACGAAACACAAAAACATAGAGACCTCGAAATCACAATCCACCAAGGGGTGCAAAAAAGAGAACACGGATGGATGGGGTAAGGAGTACACCATACGAAAAGGAGAGTTGTTGCGAGAATATATGATATGATGCATGGAGTAGATAGCGTTGTTGGTTGGTTGGATGTATTATACAAATGAGGTTGAAGGGAATGGAGATGATTAAGACGACGGGGGAATAAAGGAACGGCGAATCTAGCAGAATTGTTTGTAATTCGGGTGTTTGGTATTAGCGAGTCGAAGAGCGGGCAACAAGTTCTATCAACAAAATCAGCAAGGCTATCTCAATCGAGAGCAGGACGTAAACTCACCTGGGCCATCTGCGTAACCGCATCCTCATCCAACGCCCCATTCTCCATCGCCTCCCTCGACGCATGCTCAATAATCTGCTTCAACCACGCCTCGTTCACGATCGCCTCGCCCTCTTTCAACTTGGGCGCATCCCCTCCGCCGCCAGACGTATCTACACCCACGTCATCAGCATCACCCCCTCCACTCGAACGCACACCCTCAAACTCACGTCTCCAGCTCCTCAACCACGGATCGTCTAAAAGCTCGGGAATCGTCCGACGTTGTTTCGGGTCTCGAGTCAAGCATCCTCTCAGCGTTTCGACTACGTCTGGCGGGACTGGCGTTGCGCACTCGGGAAGTTGCTTTGGTGTGCCGTCTTTCTCTGAACTCGGAACGGTCGGGATGCTCAGCGCCGGATAGTCGATCACGTGGTTCGGGTCCGAGATGGCTCGGAGTTTTGGGACCGGGCCGGGGATGGCGTAGAACGGTGGACGGCCGTAGATCATTTGGTAGAGGATACAGCCGAGGGACCAGACGTCGCTTGCTCGGCCCAGCTGCCGCATCTTATTAACACTCATCAACATCAAACTCGATGACGAAAACTGACCTTTAACCTCCGCCCATTCGCCGTTTGCGTCTCCTCAATACTCTCCGGACTCATATAATTCAACGTTCCGACCTGATGCTCCCGCTGGATATTAGTGGTATCGTTCGCGATCGCCTTGGAAATTCCGAAATCGATGAGCTTCAGCGATCCCTTGACGAGGACAAAGTTGGCGGGTTTCAAGTCCGAGTGGACGATTTTCTCGTCGTGGATCGTTTGGACTGCTTCAAGCATCTGCATGATGTATGAGAAACGAGCTGGGTTGTATGAGGTCAAGAGAACGCACCTGTTGCCAGTAGATAGCGATCCAATGAGGCTGCAACAACTGCCCCTGCCGCTCCTGCAACAACTTGGCCAAATCAATCTCACCAAGCTCCATCACCTACACCCAAAACCTATCAGCCCTCCTTCCTTTTCTCTCCACCCCACCCTTGGCCAACACTTACCATCATAAGATACCGATTGCCCTTTCCATGCGCCTGCGAATCAATCAACTTGATAATCCGCTCGTTCCCGTCCAACCGTTTTAATAGTTGCATCTCGTTGACGTATCCCCTCATCGTCTCTTCGTCAACTTTACTGTCCAGTCTGACCCGTTTTAACGCGTAGACTTTGTTCGCGGGCGAAATGACTTTGTATACTTTGGACGAACCGCCTCGGCCGATGCAGTCGATTACTGTGTATTCTTGTTTGTTGCACTGTTGACGATTGCATATGTTAAAGATATGAAAAGGGTAAAAAGAATGAACGTACGATGAACCGATCCCGCTTGTTCACACTCGCACTAGGCACAACCGTCGCACCCTGCCCACTCCCATTTCTCACTTCCCTCTCTCTCACAACCTCCTCCCGTTCCCTCTCCCTCGCCCGATTCTCCACCTCTCTCAACCGCTCCCGATCTTCAACAGCCTTGACCTCTTCCCTATCCACATCTCCACGATCTTGACCCGCCCTCGCGTCATACCCATTTCTCTGATTCTCCTTCCCTGACAGATTACTGGACGTCGTGCGGGGCGAAGGCGCCGTCGGACTCCGTTTATGTCTCATCGAAGCTGCATTCGCTCCAGGAACGATCGTCCCGGTATTAGGCGACCTGGGAGCCGGTTGTTGACCCAAGTCAGAGCTCGAGGGACGTAAAGTTTCGCTCGTCCGTCGGACGTGTTCGTGCGCGTGTTGAACGGCTCGGACTTGAGGTTGCTGGGGTTGAGCCTGTCCGTTTTGGTAATACCCCGAACTGGTACCGGGTCTATCCGACTGAGACGCGTACGAGGCGCGTTGAGACTCGTTGTTCCATCCAGCGGCGCTCGTGCTCCTCGCTTCGTACCCTCTATACCCCCTCGGGTCCACCTCGTCCGGTTCGGGTGACACGCGAAGTGCTTGAGGGTCCTCATAGTCAGACGCATCTTCCCGGCCGCTATCTTCCGCTCGAATCGTCTCTAGCCCCGCGATGCCAAGACCGATGGGTGGTCGGACCGTATCCAAACTGGGTCGATCGAAGCTCGCGCGGGGTAAGCTATCCATGCTCGGTCGCGCGCTATCTATCCCCCCGCCTCCTAAAGCCCGATGCAAGCTATCCAGACTCGGCCGACTTGAAACGCCCGGACGGGATTTAGATCCCTTGCTCCAGCTACTTAAGCTGCTCTTCCAATCCTGCAAGCGGGCTTTGACGGACCCGGCGCGGCTTGACGAGGCGGTGGTAGAGAGGGAGGACGTGCTCGCGGCTGCAACGGCAGAAGTTGCGAGCGGACTATTCGTCCCAGCCGGGATAGGAGGATCATACGCCGAGTTGGTGGGTGATTCGTTCGTAGGAGATTGTTGTCGCGCATCAGGCGAGGACGCGCTCCGGCCAAACGAGGCTAAACTCCGACCCTTGAGTTCCGGCGCTAAAGAGGGACGTGTGAGCTAATTAAACTATGTTTGGAAAAAAAATCTGTGACGACTCAACTGGCTTCTTTTCGCGGTCGTAATAAGTTATTCCGTTCAGACGTACGAGGCGCGATCGGATACGCTTGTGCGCGCGGGGCTTCGTCCTCGGTCTCGCCTTCTTCGAGAGTTTGTTCCTTTACCAGAACGCGTCGAGGTGGACTGATTCGGCCCGTACCGCCGCGCGAGAGGAATTTGCCAGCGCTCGCGCTTAGGAGAGGTTTACGTGTTGTGAGGGGTGTGATTTCGGGACGTGTCGAGGACGACATCCCGAGTTTGTTCGAGGCGGGCAGGAGCGGCCGTTTGGTTCCGGTTCCAGATTTGGCTATGTCGGGCCGTTGGGTAGGTGATGATCCGCCACCGAGGATGTTGGTTGGTTGGGACGCGGCGCGGGTGAACTGTCGGTTCGGGTTGAGCGGAGGGGCGGTGCTGGTCAACGTCGTCGGTAAGCCGTTGGAGCTCTGAGCAAGCGTACTAGCGCGCGGTCGAGGACTCGGATACGACGGAGACTCTACATCTGACGGAAATTCGACAAACGACTCGCTCCGCATGGGTGGTGTATCTATCAAGTCCGAGATCGCTGGCGAGTCGGCCGTATTGTCCTGGTGGTGATGACCCCCGCCGTTGACCCACAACTTCTCCATCTCTCCCTCCATGCCTAGTTCATCTTCGTCGTCGCTTATATCCAGCTTTAGCGCGTCGAGGTTCGGTCGGAACGGCGAGACGGGTGGGGGGAGCTGTGAGCTCGAGAGCATCATGTGTCTGCCGCGTGTTAGCTTAGCTAGGGTTCTCGTCGTGGGAATCGAGCTCACAGGGTGATTCACCTGGGAGGATATCCGCCGTCGCGTCGAGTCGGTGTCCCGAGCCGGATAGAGTCGTGGAGTAGTGTGGAGATTAGCTTGGATCCAGGTCGCGTTCAACATAGGCGCGTGTTTGGGCACGTGGACGTTAAAGCCTCCCCGTGATTGGTTCCCACGCTTTCATAACCAGGCCGACGCGATAGTTTAAACAACGCTCAGGGTACTCAGACAGTGATATTAGGAGCAGTTTGCTGTGCAGGTTGAGTAGCTTAGCCCATGGTACAATCTCACCTTACGCAGTAGTATGACCGACCGGTCCAGTAACGTTGGTCGTTTTAGGCACAGCCACACTAGCCCCCCACACTAGCCACATTTGTTCCATCTTCTCCTTATTCTTCGTAAATCGACTAGTGTGAGTACAAGTAGTATCTAAGCCCTGAACTCATACTCCGAGGCTGAGTAGTACCTCACCCCATGATCACAAGCCTAGTCTCACGTACCGCAGCACTACGACCATCACGTCGGGCCCAGCGTGGCCCATGCGATATTTGACAGTCAAAATGTCTCCCGTTCCTGAGACATATGTACCTGACTCTGAAACTTGCTCCAAATATTAAAGCGGAAAGTCAGGCTCGCATACAAGAAAGTTTTGTTTGATGATTAAATTTGTATGCATGATGCGTCCTTAGAGTCATAGATCTCACTTCCCAAATCAGTTTCCGTCTATTTAGCTTCATTGGTCGCTCGAAATCACGTCTATTCAACTCCGCTATATTTTGAGCTACGTTCGAATATAGAAGTATTCCCTATCCCCACAGGCTACAGCAACTGACGTAGGGGAGTAGGTGTATAAACAAAGAGAAGCGCCGGGCGTTCTTGTGCAAGCAATGTTAGGGTTGTAATGTTACAGCATTGGCCATGGTCCGCATACAGTCAGCGAAATCCAAGATATATACTCCATCAATCCACAGCCTAATCTACATTAGCCTCCCATATGTATATACGGTACCCATCGCGCAAATTCATTCACTCCAATCGTATCCTGCAGATGTTTCACCGCCCGATGCAGCGCTTTCGCCGCCTTCCTACTATCCGGCACTCCGTCTTCCAACAGGCACTTATACACTTCTGCAGCAACGATGGGCGCGTCTTGATCCTTGATAGACCACATAGTCGCGATCACGTTCGCATAGCCGGCCATCAGTAGACCCGCCGCGAGATGGACCGCCTCGTTTGGTAGTTCCGAGTCTCCTTTGGCGGTTTGGCATGCCGACAGGAACGCCAGCTGCGCGTTCTTCATTGAGTGTCTCGATATCATCGCAAGACTTAGATCCTTGTC
>WSTJ01001753.1:0-11008 GCA_019623705.1 Ceratobasidium sp. 428 | reverse complement strand
ACTGCAAGCACAACGCCCTGCGTGTGAGTAACCATGCCTGATAAGCTACTGATATTCTTACTCGCCTACTAACCTCTCCAATGAGTACTCTCCTTGCGCCACCACTACGCTCGATGCCCACTACCTGCTTACGTGGCCCAGAACTCGTCTCGACTCTTTCCTAGGCTTGCGTCTTGTTACCAGTTTCATTCAGACTATATCCGCTCACCCCCACTCGTCCTTCCAACTCGATGATTGCGATAATCGGTGCGTGCTCGCGCCGTCACATAAACACGAATCATTGTGTCGGCTGAATCCAGTTAATCGGGCACGACCAGCCCGTTTGCTTACAACGCAGCTTCACAAGGTAAATTACAACCGCAACCCAAAGTGCCTCGTGTCTATGTCTTAGTGTTGCTCTAGCACATCACTTATGTTCTTGGGCATGCCGATGACTCTCACACCGCAAGTGTTAGTCTGCCCGCCACTTGCGCCATCACTCAAACGATTCCGTGCACGGTGAGTATTCGAGTGAGTGTGACGCGCGATGACTCTTTGTCACCCATCTGTGTGTATAGCCTTTGCCAATAATGGGTTCGATGTTGCAACGATACAATCAAGTTGAGTACATGACTGGTGCTTAATGAATCTTTGACAACTAACAGAAAAAATACGCACGGGATGAAAAGTTTACTAGCAGGAGAGGGACAATTTGGTCCTTTGGAACTAAAATTGTCGTCCGCGCCGTTTGCTCACTACTGAATAGCCAATATAAATTATAAACATTTATATTCCTATCATATACATATGCGTAGCGCTCGATAATACATAATGCGATATCACGCCGTAATCGTTGTAGAATGCTAATGTCTGATTATCGGTGATAGCCCTCGTGCCCACTGAGCGCGCTGAATCGTTGAGCCAACGGTTCGAAGCACAGCGCAGTCTTTGTGAGATTTCTGACCAAAGTCTGTATTCACTTAGGTTATTCATAGCAATTATGGGTTCCAGAATGTCCGGGCGATTGACCGGAAATTCACACATACTTTGATCGGGTGGTGCAATAAGGCAGAGAAGGGTTCCATAACATCATATTCTAGACGCGGCCAGAAGTTTTTACAAATCAAAACGAAATCAAGTATTGCATATACGTAGCAAAATGAAAGACTAGCAAAACAGGACATAAACACAGACTCAGCTATAACAATGGACATAGTAAAAGAGTGACTAACAAATAAGACCTTGCAAACAATTCAAAACGATTTTGGAACCATGGGATAGTCAGCCGGTAGAAAACTTAAATGGTGGGAGAAGTTGGTAAGACTGGCAGCACTGGAGTGGTACCACGTTGGAATACCCCCTTGATGTGACCCAACCGAGTAATTGCCTGCGCAAGTTGTTGAGGCACTAGACCTGCCTTCGGGGGGGCTGGCTCGTCGGTTGACCAGTGAGACCTAGTATCCGCATCTGTAATATCCTGCCCATCAAGCGACCCCGTTTCCGGATCAATTATGGGGGTTTTGTGGGTCTGAATGGGGCCAGGGTGTGCTGTCAAAGGGCGGAGAGGGATTGGGCGCAGGTTGCCGTTATTGTATTGACGGCTTTTCCAGATACGGCAAATAGTATAGTCGCGGAACCGATACAGCTTAAGCTTGTGCCAGAACGTCCGGTGTTTGCGCCAAACAAGGACACTGTATGGCAGAGGGATGACAAGTGTACCGGGTGTGGCAGGGTGGTTGGCTGGGAGACGAAGGTCTTGTAAAAGTACTTTGGCACCAGGCCGCCATAGAAGCAAGTCGCCAAGGAAGGCCAGATAACCTAGCCAGAGAAAAAGCCCAAGCCCTCCGATTGGCAGGCATACACTGAGATAGATAACATAAGGCGCAACATAGTCCTCAGATGCAGGAATAGGTACTGATTGGTCACGAGTTACGATCATGGCTAGAGAGCAGCTTAGGGGGCTGACAGTCGTGCTACGGGGAGACCACTGTATTTAAAGCTGGTGTATAAACGATAATTGCTAAGAACGGGAAGGGACAGTGACAGAATTGATGAGATCGGTGGCTTGAGTTTCAGAAGATACGGAAATGAAATTGACTGCGGTGACAAGAAAGCTGCAAGAGAGGATCAAATAATGGCTAGTTTGGCATCGAAGGTTGCCTAGTGGAGACAAGCTGCGGCGATAATATATGGTGAGCAGTCCCAGAACTCCATATGAGGGTTACGGCACAACATTCAAAGGTTCAAAATGTTGGTTCCTGATTGCGAATTGCTTGGAGATACGGGACAAGATTTAGGGTTTAGATTAGGATTGGTGTCCATACGAATCAAATGGTGTCAAAAAGATCAAAGTGGTTAGAGAGGAAAGGAGGTGATTGGATAGCATAGTTGGGTATTTCCATCCACCCAGAGCCGAGCTTATAACCCAAAACAGAAGGGTGCAGGGTTGTATGCGCCTTGCTTGCGTGCGTTGGCTGCACGGAGACCTGTGATTCTTTTCCCACAGAGATTTCGGTAAGCCGTGAGAATGAGAGCACTACAAAAAAGTCTAAAACACAGCCACAGTGAAAAATTTATGCCATCCTATGAAACAGAGTGCATCGGAGACGTGCTCAAAGTGAGCAAGGAAGAGTTCAACTGATGAGTATATCATCTGGATCTATCCCACGTTTCAAAAAAGACTCACGTTCCAAAAAGACTCGCGTCTCCGTGAGTTTTTTGCTTATTTCTCACCCAATTTTGGTCCAAATCAACTTCTGTTTGAAAATTTTCACTCACAGAAGTGTGCCGCACCAGCTCAAAATTTTTCAGAAATTTGAAATTTGTGCATATAGGGACCAAATGACTCATTTAACTCACACAGGAGATCCACGGAGTATGTGTTTGTCTCTGTTTACCCTAGCCAATAATATGTTAGCTTCTTCCCAGACAGTGGTTCTGGAACCTAGTACCGCTTCTTTAGTTCAGCCGTATTTCAGCTCTGTACTAGATCTTTTTTAGTCATATTACCAGTATGTTGATCGCCGTCGGCTTATGACATCTCTATTACATCTTGAGTCTATATATTTGAGTCTTGTAAATTTTGACACCTTTGTCCACTGTGCTTGTTCACATCCCGTTTCCGCACACGCTGTCTGTATTCTCTGATTCAATGATTGTTGATCTACTTAGGTTTCCGATCACACGTCCATGTTTTGTGGCTGCGCTGCATGTACTCGTTGCGTTGACTTTTGTTGTTCTAATCTGGGATCTTATAAGAAGGTCTGGATCAAACTCTCTTCGTGATTTCTGGCAGCACACTAGGCACGCGTTGAGGCATCATACAACCGCTTTTGCGGACTGGCTAGACTGGCACAGAGAGCGGTTTTTTATTTCCATCCCCCAAGGCACCACAATCAATACATCATCTTACGTAGAAGAGGAACCCGGTATTTTCCATTTTTCCTATCAAACTGGAACCTTATGGTTTTCATTACCTGGGCTTATCTGGGTCCAGTACCTCAATCTCGATGGGTCTACTCGGATTACTATGCACGTTCTATATTACACCTTGGTCTCAGTGGCTCAGCCCTCTACTCTACAGCCTACGCATTACTCCAATGCTCACCCAATGTCACCCGGGGAGAGGAGTCCAGATCTATCTGCCCGCACAAGTCTAGATCTCAGTGTGCCCATGTCTCCGTCCACTTCCACATACTATACGTTTCCTTCAGGTCTCTCTATGTGAGTTGTTCTCATATTGGATATGTTTCCTTCTACTCACAGGTGGTCTGATATTCTTATAGTCCAGATTTAGAGTCTGGGAGTAGTTACTGGCGTCCAACTCCTACCCCTCCTCCTTCTCTGGAACTGGCAAGCTCGGTATCCAGTGTCACAACACTTTCTTCTTTGTCATCAATTTACACATAGCACTATTTCTGTCCTTCTGTTTGATAGCAATTTATGTTTACGCATGTGACCCAAGACATACAAACAACACAAAACAGCATTTACTTTACTATTTCTTCTATTTCTGCCCATACCGCTATCGTTTTGCCTGACTAATTGAGATCTACTGTCAACCAAACACAGGAAAACAAATCATCACTTAATTGTACGACATAACCGAAGACCAGCTGATAAACAAACACAGCCTTATCACCAGAGATTTGGGCTGATATCTGATAGTAACATGTGCGATCGAACTAGTATTGTAATTATCTGTAACAAATACACCGCATATAGTTTGTTGTATCTTTTCATTCCTTACTCGGGTATAACTTATCAGACTCATAAACATAGAAAGTGATGTATATATATGTATTGCCACTGGCTCAGGTACATAACGAGAAAAAAACCGCCTGCGCGATTCGCACGAGCACGAACGCAAGGGACGCACACGACGGCGAATGCGATCACGAGTACTCGACCCAATCACTTGTTGTGGAAAACGTGGACACTAGGGTATACCGGTGAACTGCGGGGCGGGTCGTTATAGCAAACTAGCAAAGAGGCGGCCATGCTCAGAAAACGGGTGGTCAAGCGAGTGAGCTTCAGCAGCGAATGACGAACACATACCTATTTCAACACGCGGTTAACTAAGCCCTGGGCATGGATATGGCGTTCAGTCGCAAGTATTGGCGCGCCAGCGGACTGGTAGTGGTAGACGATCAGCGCGAGAGCAAACACGAGCGAGGATTCGCTCACTCCAGCAGTCTTGCGCAACCCCCGCATGACCGTATGGTACCGAAGTACGCGACGAGGGCCGATGTGCCATGATAAACCCAATGTGCAGTCATTTAAGCTAGTGCAATTGGAGAGTCAGGGGGAATACGAACAAATCAGCCGGGATTTACTCACCGGCGCGGCCTGGCACGATCGCCCGTACGCGCATGGGCATATTCCGGTCAGGCCAGTGCGGACGAAGGGCGAGTGAGCCGGGCCTGATAGGCGGCTGGAACAGGGTATGGGCGACCGAGTAGCGGCCTTGCACGAATAGGCCCGCCTTGCGTGTGCCGGTAAGCGCGGGTATATAGACGGGCGGGCGAGTAGGCAGGCAATGTTGGCGCGGCCGGCGGATGATGTTAGCGCCCGTCAGTGGTGCAATGGGTCGGCAGTGTAGGGGCGCCGAGTGCGGAATGTGTAGCGTGATGGTTGTTTCGAGTAGGAGCGTGGGTGTTCCGGATAACGCGGGCGCAAGCGTGAGTGGAGGCAGAGGCGGCGCGACGGAAGCGGTGGCGCCGGGTTCGTAAGGTGGCGGGGACGAGTCGTCGTGGGGCGTGGGCGCGTAGTTGCAGGCGAGCGCGTGCAGGCGGTTTCAGAGCGGGCAGGGGGTGTGGTCAGCGCCCATCGTGACGTAGCAAATGGATACTTACCGTTCTCGCTTACGACGAGCGCGGGAGCAAGTGGGCAATTGTGGCCGAGTGTGAGTCAACCAACAGACGTGACGTGGCCGTCACGTGTTTACGGTGTAAGCGCCGGCCTAAGCGCTAAACACTCTCCGATGCGGTTGATCGGCTTAAAGCATATCGAAAACGTTAGGAATGTACTTATATAGTAATAAACCGCTGGTCTGGCGTGATTATTGTGATTTGTGTGTCGTGATAAGCATAGCGCAACTTCAACACGAATCACATTGGCAGAGTTGTCCGCGAATCGATGAGCATCCATAACTGACTAGTGCTAATAGTTAAGATTTGTTCAGACGTCAATTCGCCTCGTGGTAAAGCAGTATATCAGCAACTGCGGCGAACTATATTCTAGAACAATCGGTACGAAACCGTCCCTTCGGTCGTTATCATGATCGATATTGTGAAGCTTTGATGATTAGGTTTTAGACGACAAGATCGATTAGACAATCGTGACGTCGGCTAGTCTATTCCAAAAGGACTGTGTGGCTCGTTCTTAGGCGTATTCAGTCGGGTTAAGTTAGCTTACAATTGATTGACCGATTTCTCGAGTTTTTGCTACCATTGATTATCCGTAAGCGACGACACGATAAGGTTACTGGGTTATCTTAGCACTCAAAGGCGGTTGATGCTCACTAGCCAACCGGTAAACATTTGCGTTCAGGTTGCTTCTTGTGCCAATCAGATAGAGTCACCAAACCGAATCGTTTCGCCGCACTTATACTTTTTCGTTCAGTCCTTTACCGTAATCAAAATATTATTTCATTTCAACTATTTACAAGTTATCCCAGCAAACTCCAAGAATCAATAACCGGTCAGAATTTGGGCCGCCCCTGTCTCCTTCATTGGAATCCATATCAAACCCACGGTCGACAGGATCAGTTCGCTCCAGTGTGGGTACTGGCAGCTGAGAAACGGACAAACACAGCGATAGTGAAGGCGATCACCTAGCTGTGCGGCGCACTTCTGCCGGACCATTGCGCGATAGCAATCCGTGCACATCAAATGCCCACAACGTAGAAGAAAAATCCACCCACCGCGCATCTGCAGTGGTGTCGTGCAAAAGGCGCACGCCAGCGCTACCCCTTCCGGCAAAACAACCGTACTATTCACCAGTTCCAGCCGCGATTGAGGCGGAATGTCATGAAAACGACTCCTCCGAGGCTGGTAATCGGGCGGCGGAGTGGACGAGGGCACGGGAGTGAAGACTGATTCAGCTAAGGATAAATTAGCCTGTAAACTTTAGCCCGTGCTACATAATGTCATACCTTGCGCGTTCTCGTGTGGAGGGTCGACTAACATTGGCTCCCCAGCGGACTGTTGCCCTCGTAGGACAGGGCGGGCTGTTCGTTGGGTAAACATCGCTGTGGTGGGATGAGGTGGTGGGCAAGATCGCGACTGATTTAATAGGCTGGCTGAGATGCAATGTATGCGGCAAGACGCAAGCTGAAGTATCTACTCTAGCCGACGTAAGCTCAAAGCCGGCGTGCAGTATATGCGCTAGCCACGCAAGCTACAAGCCGTTGAGAAACATATGGGCTAGCGACGTAAGCTACAAGCCGTTGAGCAATATATGTGCTGGCCGCGTAAGCCTAAGCCGCTGGGAACTGTATGTGCTAGCCACGTAAGCTCCAAGCCGTTGAGGTCTCCCATCTGTAGTGGGAAATTTATGAGTCAAAGCCTGTTGGCGTTGCCAAATCACTCCAGCCCACTCCACAAGCAAAGTAGCTCGAGTCATAATTATGCTCGAGTCACCGAACACGGTATGTTATAAAAGACACACGGTACATGCTCCTACTCAACATGTTCTTTCGCCGTTTTCCCACTACCTCTCCACTCATCATGGTTGTCGTATCCGACGGACATCATTCCCGCGATACCAAACGTCTACGGCAGCGAGCCACTTATGTTGACGACGCAGTGGAGTCTCTCAAGCGCAAGTGTCTGACTTTTCGTGACAAAATTGACGTTCTTAATTTTTGTCGGGCGAACCGACATCTTACTCAAGCGAAAGTTGCTGCCCACTTCCGAAGGCGGTTCCCTCGCCTCAATCAGTCGACAATCTCCCGAACCTTAACTCAAGAAGGAAGCATACGTCGGTATATTGCCAGGCACCCAAAGCGACTGGGTTTCACACGCGCTTATCAGATTCCCCTACCGAAAGTCGAACAAGCGTTGGAGCGGTGAGTAGATAGCAAGTACGATGGCCACATATATCTAACAGGCGGCGCAATTTGGGAGAAGGGGCGTGTCGCAGATGCTAAGCGAAATGCCCTCAAACTCTCAGTGGGCTGGCTAACGGATTTCACAGAGCATATAGGACTCGAACGGATGGCTCGAAGTTAACATACGTAGGATTCATTGGAGCATACCATAAGCTGTATAAACGATTTCTGTGTTCTCTATTGCGCTATATGTTCATTGTATCACGACAGTCGTGACAAATATCTTTTCTCTTCCCTCGCTGTAGTATTGCACGATGTACATAGGCACTTGTTGAAATAAAAGTTATGATACCCTATGATACAAAGTGGTGCGATACTAGGAGCTATCAGAAAGCCGGGCGTTAAGTTGGTCGACAATACCTAGGGTGGATTGGTCCGCCGAATTTGCCGACTGAAAGGGCACAGTCTAGTGCTGGAACTGTGGGTTGAGCCCGTGCAGGTTTCCCAAAAACAATACATACCGTGTGTGTACACGAGCATAGTCGGTTCGGCACCGATGATTAAGAGCTTACAGACAAGTGGGCCAGACCAGTACCGAGAGTACGAACCTGATATTAAACGCCGTGAAATGACGAAGGTCTATACAAGGTGGGTAAAGTCGCGCACCTTGCTAACTGATAGGGCGATGTGGCGCAGATATAGTCTCATATAAGCATGATCGGGGCCAGCTACACAGAGTTTGCTATCACCGGGATTGATCGGTGTGGTTTACCCGATCTTGGTCTATTTGGGACCGGTATTTTTGCCGGCGTTTGTTTTCAAATGTGCCTTTAAACATTTCGGTCAAGCCAAACGTTAAAGTCTTCGGATAGGGAACCCTCAATCGACCGAAAGCTAGGGGTCTACTCGCGTAACTTCGCGCTGAAGTGATGTATATAAGTAATCAATTTATTCATTCATTCATTCATGTATTTACAGTAGTCGGAACTCATTCAGTTACAAGCAAAAAGACGCAAACTCAGTACATTACGACACGGACTTCAAGCAGAAACGAGCAAAAAAAACTTATACACAGAGCCTTCTGTGAGGATCGTACATTCTATGTTAGGGTGGTTAGCGATTTCAGACCACGATTCGACGACAAACACACCTTAGACAAACATATCGTCGTCGGACGCTTCACCAGTCGACTCCTCGTCCGGTTCGTCAAAAACTTGTTCGATGTTGAGATTCTCGAGCTGGTCGAGCACACCTCGCAGGAGGTCGGGGCCATCGTCAACAGGAATAGTCTCCTCGTTGCTTCTCTGCGCAATGAATTCGATGGCCTCGTACAACGAATGCATGCTGATGAAGGTCGCCGCCCCCCAGCTAAGCATCATGCGAACCCGTTCAATGAATAGACGGAGCTGGTAGACACCTATGAAACGTCCTTGTTGCCGGTTACGACGCGCACGAGCTGCATCTGCGCAGTTTTCGATGGTGCGAGCAGCAATTAGGTTGCCGCATCTCCGACACTGGAAGCGAGTGATAGAGCGACGGCCGCGAAACAGGATCTCTTGACGCATAGTACGGGGCATCATAGTGCTGCTGAGTACTGTGAGTCGTTGACAAATGTATCGTTCGAAAAGAATAAAACGTACGAATATCAGTGGATAACGAGTTCAGAAAAGAGGATGGGGGACAAGAAGGTCAAGACGAAGGCCTTAAATACCTCTAGACGGTCGAGTCGACGTAATATGCGCACATACTGATATGCTTTAGCCCCGCCTGAACGACATTGTCTGTTTTGCTTAACCACAAGCAGCATGCATGGATGTATGCGTTTGATCAGTCTGAATTCATCACTCGACGGATAAGGTAATCGCACACGGTGGATGTTGTACAATATTAGGCCCACGCCACTTGAGTACCCCGAGACGGCCGACGGCTCCAATCGACAATTACGCATGCGTTACCCCTCGGGTGTAACAACGCCGGCTTGATGGCTCACGCAGAAGGAAGTTAGAGACATGTCCCAAGGACTTGTTCCGCTTCGGAGCGCCACAGAACCATTCCGGCTAGTGGCTCATCAACCCGTAGTTTCCATTGTACTATGCTCTTCTGCTCCGGCGGTCAACCAAATGTTCTAACCCGTCTAAAGCCGAACGGGTATTGCTGGCTATCTTTGTTCGATTAAGTTCTGATAGCAATCGTATCTGTTATCCAGTTGCCAGGCCGTTATCGCTTATGACGCTTCCCGTTGACTCACACACGCTCAACAAGTGAACAGTTCTTTGCCGCTGATTGAGTTGACGTACGCTCTCTTGCCGTGTGACGCACTCGTTGCCTGGCCGCGCCACGACGACGCGTCAGCAAACGCACCACCCGGTCCGTGTGTCCAATTAACGGTCAAACCCACGTTAACACTGAGCTAAACCGTCTTCACTAGCTGAAATTACTCCCAGTTTGACATACTATCATCGCGTACGTCCTACACGCCTTTTACTAGTACCACATATTGATATTACTTGTATTATGGTGTTTATTACATACTTGCTTTTATTTGTTCGCACTGGATTTTCGTTGTTTACTGTACATACATGCCGGTAGTGTTACGCACGCTCCGGCCGACTTGGCCTGATTCGCGTTGACACTAAAATCGTATAATGCAACAGACCTTGCTAAGGTTAAGTCAAGTCAGACTAAACTATTGATGAGTGGTGTTGTGGTACAGGAGTTTACCGGAGAAAACGTCTTCAGTTTGCAGTGTCGGTCGAAATGCGCCTGAAAGTCTAGTTGCTCAGCTGTAAATGTCAGTCTGATTGGAAAAAGACGATCAAACCACAATTCCGGTCAGCGATTACGGCTAGTACATACGTGAGTTGTTCTTACGGCTCGCGGCAAGCAATGACGCGTACCGGATATGTAGTTGCATTCACGCTTCGCAAGCTCTGGCCACTCGATAGCTGGTAGTGCTAACCGTTTAAAGATATTGGATTTTGTAATATCATTCGGCTGACACTGAGCCAGCTGTGTGCCGGGGCTGACGCATACACTCACGTATGCGCATTATCCAGAGATGTTTGTGGAAGGAAGCGACTTGACAAAGACTAAAGTTGTACGAGAACATTCTACGCAAAGTGGTGCGGGCCGGGGCTGACGCATACACCCACGTATACGCATCAACCACAAATAATGGTGGAAGGAAATGACTCGAGGAAAACTAGAGTTGTACGAGAACATTCTACACAAAGTTGTTGCTGCCGCTCGATAACGTCTGTAGAATGTATAAAAACCAAGTAGCCTGAGCGTAGTCCTCATCCTCCCACTTCTGCTACCTCCCATCTTCTCCTTGACTTAAGTTTCTCTTGCCAACATGGGCCCTATCCGCCGTGGTCGTAAGTCCCTACACCCCCCGCCCGTTCGCACTCCCTTGAAAGAACTCGACTTAAACTCGAATTCTGTTCCTCTGCCTGACACTGCATCTGCCGTTCCAAC
>WSTJ01001751.1:0-11027 GCA_019623705.1 Ceratobasidium sp. 428 | reverse complement strand
CTACAAAGCATCCAGGCTTTCAAGTGTTCACCGTGAGTGAGACAAAAGACCTAGATGCTCCCGGAGCGGGGCCTGGGCGATGGAAGGGTTTGATGAAGTGAATGCTGAGCAAAGATGACACGCTACAGGAACTTCCGCCATATCGTTGCCCTGATTTTGTCTATCGAGTATTCTATCTAGCCGCATGCGGCTGTGGTACCTCCGGTATACGTTTGCAATAAAAAGACTCCTTGGTTCGTCAGGAGTAAACAACCGGAAGTTGTTAGGCCTTCCTCGGAATAGAAGCTTGTGTTTTTGCCTCTGCGCTACGTATTCTGCTGAAGGAGAAAATATCTAATAGTGAGCTGGAGGATAAAAAATTAATCGTATGAGCTAGGGTTAGACACCGCTGGGATGAAAGCCGGGGATTGTAGAGTGAATTGCGAGATAGAGTAGATCACTCCCGATCTTACTTGCAGGCACTGCCGGTGCTGGCTCAGTTTCGAGCCATGTGTTGTACCATTTGCGGGGACGCCGCCGGGTCGTATGAGGGTGGTGGAGCAAATGGGGCCCCGAAGGGCCACTCGAGACTCTCCCGTTTGGAGGAGTCCGCGGCCGACATGAGCGATAGCGGGTGTGTTGGCAGCGCATACACCCAGTTTGTGGAGTCTCAACTGCGAGACGGACGCGGTTCCTGTGGATGGGCCTAGACCCCGGAAATATCCCGATCACGTGAGGTGGTCCGTGCACTATTTTAACTATGACGTGACGGCGTAAAATCCCTGTGACGCAACGGTGGACTCTGACGCATCCCCCCTGTACGACTACGCTCGACTCTGACGTCTACACTATACTCGTCATGGCTAAGAACAAGCAAAACCCCAGTCCGCCGCCCGAGCCTGAGCGCGCGCCCTCGTCGACGACCGATCTCTCGTCTGCGCCCTCGCCCGACGAAAATCGATCCCCGTCTCCTGCCATCCGCCCCCCCCCCCCCACCAGCGGCGATGACCGCCATCCCTCCGCTCCCTCCGGCAATGCAGCCGCCCCGGTCCCGGCACCGCCTGCACCCCCCGCCGTCCGCCCCCCGGCCCGCCCGGCGATGCGGAGCACGTTCGATCTCGAGCCCAACCCGTTTGAACAGTCGTTCAGTCGCAGCTCCGGCAACTCAGTCCACACTCTCGTAAGTCCTTTTCATCTTGTCTGCCGACGTGCTCTCAGATTTCTGCCACGTACAGGGCAACGGGAACCGCTCGCCTGGCCCGGCTCGTCGCGCATCCCCCGCTCCCAACGGTGCCACGCTCCCACCACCCGTTGGCAACGGGCCAGAGACGCCCAAACCCATCCTCCCTCCCTTGGCCTCGCTTTCTTCTCCAGGTGGCCCCAGCACCTTTGGCCACTGGGGCCTAGGCAGCTCCGGCCTCTCAGGCAGCTTACGAAGTGGCCCTCTTTCTCCTGCCCTTCTCAACGGCCCTAAGGATCAGTCCGCACGTGCTGGATCGATCGGGAACGGTACCGGCGTGGGTGGCTGGGATCCCTCCCATCCCGCCTTTCGCACTGGTCTCACGCCCGATGTCGGCCGCACTGGTGCGTTCATGCTGTCAATGGCGTCACTTCCGCGCTTACTAACCTTACGTAGGCCTCACTCCGCTGGTTGGAGGGCCTGTATCCTTCCCCCCGCCCTCGCCGAATACGGCCGCCTTTTTAGCGATGGTGACTAATCATACCTCTGGTGTCTCTAGCGGTATGACTGTAGGGGGCGCCCTCAGCGCCGACATGGTACCTGGGTCCAGTGCGACCATCACACCTGGCACTTTGTCTGCTTTAGTCAACAGCATGACGCAGGTGAATAGACCACATCTCGATCTTCAACCTTTTTTCTGACGCAATCATAGACTACAAGCAATCAAAACCAGCCACACCCCTTGTCCATGTCCCACCTTCCCGGTCGGTTCGGGCAAAACAATAACCAGCAAAACGATCAGCGCGCCCAAGCGCATTTCCCGCCTACATCGTACCAAAACAACTCGGGCGATCCGTATCAAGGCGCGGCGCATACTGCTGCCGCCGCCGCGGCCAACGGCCTCTTCTTGCTGAGCCAGGCACACCAGGAACTGACAAAACGTGAAGAGGCTGCTCAGGCGGCTAATCATGTTGGCGGGTCGAAACGTAACAACAGTATGCCTGGAGGGCACACCAAACGTAAATCGACCGACAGTGGGCCAGTGAAGCCTCCTAACAAGAAAACCCGCTCTACTCGCTCTAAGCGTGGCCGGCTGAGTGATGAAGAAAACGACATGAGTGGGGATGGGATGGATATGGATGATTCCGATGCCGAAGGGGAAATCTACGAGGCGGAGGCGAGCTCCAGAGGCACTAAACCGAAAAAGGCAGAGACCGAGGAGGAGAAGCGCAAGAACTTCTTGGAGCGCAATCGGCAAGGTATGCCTAATTTGAACTTTAAGCTCGGTAAACATCTAACTTTTATCCACAGCTGCCCTCAAATGTCGCCAACGCAAGAAGGCCTGGCTCACTCAGCTCCAAGCCAAAGTTGAGTATCTGACGGCAGAAAACGATCGCCTCACGTCCACGTTGACCGGTAAGTCCATTCCTGACACGATGCTCCAATCGTCATATGCTGACCCTTGATTCTAGGCATGCGGGATGAGGTCACGAGATTATCAGCAATCGTAGTGGCCCATCGGGACTGCGGGCTTGGGGGAGTCGCCCTTGGCACTCAACTCGCACATGGAGGCTCCAGCAGCGGGCAACCTGGAGCTCCTGTGAGCATACCCGTTAGCGTTGCACAGACTGGAGCCAGCAGTGTTGCCAGTGTCCCAGTCAGCGCAGTTGGAGGTTCTCGAACCCGTTCTGGATACGGATACTGATCCCAACCGATATGCTCACGCCTCTTTATGTTCCCTGGGTTCGCCTCGATATCTTAGATCCGGTTCAGGTCGAGAGTCAGCCAAAACTCGCGCCTGTGTGCAACGACCTGGATATCTTACCTGTTCGTGATTCTCGTTTCCAGACATGTATTGGTGCCTGGTTGTATTTCTATTCCGTGCGCGCGTCCGAGGATTACGGTTCGCGCGCTTCAGTAACTGTGCCTGTTTTTTGCCTATCAGTATGATTTTTTACAGAGAGTTACGAGTAACCTACGATAAACGACCGGTATACTATTGTACACTTTCTGTTGACTTATTGAGTTGTTGTTTTAGTCTATATGCGATGGTTTTGAATATGAACAAAAATGTTTGACGACCCTCAGACGATCCGACATAACTGAGTTACATGAGCTACAAGTGATCTTCACTACGTAACATAATTTTGAAACGACCTGACTGGTAACCTTGTAATAGCAGCCGGATGTAACCACGACGTAAGTTTCCGTATTCTTTAGGCCCGCTTGGCAGCAAGTAGCGTTGCGATGTGCTTATTCCTGAGAACACCGGGTCGGCCTATTTATAATGACGTATAGTCAGTGCAATACTCTAGGGAACGTTTCAAAGCAGGCGTACCTAACTACCACCATACTCATACTGGAGGTACGTTTTGTCTTGAACCAATTTCGAAGATAGTGCATGACCGCGTTGAGTTGTACAGCTGCATACTAGAACTTAATAGTAGCTCAATGGCCAACGCACGACTCTCTCAAAGCTTACGACACCTCCTTAACCTTCGCGGCGCATCAGCCGTTCCGTCGCCGCCAATTTCTGCCCTCCATACGACTTTTGCAGCTACACGTGACAGCGTTCAGACACCCGGACTGAAAAACGCGTGGTTAGCCATCGTGGTGAGTGGCTGAGACCATTCTTACTGTAGTGAGGCAAATTAATGTGTGGAGTTTTGATCAGACTGGCACTCTGCTTACGGTCAATTCCCCCGACTCAATCGGGCACCTATATCGGTTCGCCACCCGACCTGTTGCCGGCGGTGACCCATCGGCCCCCGCTCCCTTGAAGGAGCGGCTTGCGGTAGCGGCACTCATGCGCGAGGCAGGTGTCAAGTGCGGTGTATTCGTGGGAGTACCCAAGGTGCGTCGACTTATAAATTGTGCCCACATGCTTCACGGCGCGAAATTAATGTGCCGATTCGTGTCCTGTCACGGGCTTAGACTATAAATGGCCTCGCAGGCTTGCACCAGGCCCTCGAAGATGACGTTAAAGAAGGGCTGCCCACTACGAACCCAAGGTCAATCCAATATAAATGCGGCTTGAAGGACGCGGGACTAATCTATCCATCCATCCGTGTTCGGGTCATCTCCAAACAGAAACCTCGCCAGTGCTACTACAAATCAGGAAAACGGACTTAAACTGTTCAAGTCCGTATACGATCCCCACACCGAGAAGCTTTTAGCCAAACTTAAGAGTTATCATCCAGACTTTGCGGGTACGTGATTATCCTGATATCGCATATCTGCAGCCACCGCACGCTTCATCCACTGATGTTCTATGTCCCTCGTCCCTTAGGCTGGATCGTGGAGCACGAGTATGGTGCGCTGCTTTCGAACGTTCCTGGACACGAGCACCTGTCGCGCACGCTCACGTCCGCGGTTGCTGTCGCAAGCCTTCGTGCGTCCGGAGGCGTCGGCCCTCAGCTTGTCTCGCACGTGTATGGTCTGCTCAAAGCGCGCGGGTTCGACCCGGAGACTGAAACAGAAGACGACCACTGGCTCGCAAGCGAAGACGGCGCACGTTGGGTGATTTCGGTTGCGGACGCCATCTCGGACACCGTCGTAGGTCCGCCGGTAGAGCAGAAGCGTGCTAAACTGTAGCATGAATATTCCTGTGTATGCGTGCAATATTGCCTAGAAGTGCGTTTTTGGCTTTTTCTTTTGATCGTTTCGACCAGGCCCGATCGGAAACGCAACGACGACCCCTTGCAACCGCTCGTTGCCAACAAGAAAGTTTCAGAGCTCGACTTCGACGTACTGCCACAGATGACAGCACCAGACTCCTGTCACTCGCTCTCCATTGTCTGGGGTGATGATCGCGAGTGATCGGCGCCATGGACTAGATTTAATCTGAGCAGAGATGATGACGACACTGCGATGAGAGTCGGACAGGAGCAAGTGTGTAAAGAATAAAAAAATACGATACTTCATTGCAAGAGATTCAGAAAAATATTGTACAGGGCTAAGTCTCAAGCCAAAACTTTTTACAGTGCAATGCGAGTCGGAGAGACTGAGATATAAACAGGGCAGCATATTTTTTTTTGAGACAGAGTCCAGCTGTTTTTATAGGTTGTACATTGACACCAGCCTGTATAGGAGGGCGGTGACGCACACCATGTCCATCAAGGGCTGAGAAGAGCGTTAATTTTACGCGGGGCGTAGAACAGCAATAGACGTACTGGATGGAGGACCGTGCCTGCGCCGGCGCTCGTCAAGAAATGCATTTCGCCATGGACGTCTCCAACGTTGAACTTGCGCACAGGCGTCGGATGATAGAAAGCAATCACATTATTGCGCGAGTCCATTAGCTACGCGTTCATCAAGATGTAAGCGGCAACTCTTTGTGGCGCGTTTAGCGCCTCAAAAGGAAACGCTACTCACCAAGAGATCTTGGTTTTCCGGGCTCGGAGTCCACTTGTATGGATAGCCATCGGGCCCGTTGAAGGTGCTGGGCACGTACAAAGTTAGAGCGTATACGAGGATCTGGTGAAAGGTTTGAACTTACCGGCTACCAAACCCGCCATCAGAACGAACGAGGTCTGCCATTGGGAAGATCTGACGACCTATTAAACAGAGCACCGTTTGAGTAAGAGTGAATGGCGAACCGATGGGAAAATCTAAACTCACCGATCACTGCGCGTCCAAGGCCGCCATTCGGTGCCCTATTAGCCAAACGGGGTGTATGCTTCAGCCAAGTGGATGAAACTATGAGTGCGATTGACATACCACTCCAGTTTTGCGACACGGTCCTCCTTGCCTTGACGGATGGCCCTGTGGAGAGTGGTGACCATTCGACCGACAGTGTTCTCGGTCGTGAAACGGTAGAGGACGCCCCAGTGGGTGGTGAAGAGGCTAGATTCACGGGGGTCCTGAGAGGTCCACGAGAGAACTTGAGACTCCATTGCGTGAGATGAAAGCAGTAAGGGAGGAGTGCAAGGGCGGATGATAGGGATGAAACTAGTAGCTGGTGTAGTATGAGGAGGATCGGTTGGAGTGCTGGGTTGCAATGAGAGGTGGGAAGCACCTGAACACGAGTTTTATACCTCGAGGCTCGGGCGGCCTTGGTAGATGCGTGGCTTGAAATGGCAGAAAAAGCAGACATTGTCGGAGGGCATGCGCTCAGTCACCATGTCAGCGGAGCAGCCATGCCGCATGATAGGAAGATCTGCTAGGGAGCGCGTTGCTTGGGCGAGTGAAAGGATCTAAACGCTTGCTGAGTAGGAGTTGGGACTATGGGGCCGAGAAACTGTCAGAAACATGCTTCCGGGAGCCGGGGCGGTGAGGCGAGATGAACAACATGCGCGGTAACTGACACATGCATGCCACCAAAGCGCGCGATCGAAGCCTGGAGCGAAATGACAAGGCAGACACGCAACTCAACACGCGAAGGACAATCAGGTCTGAGTGCGAAAGGAGGGCGAAAGAAAGCAGTCGAGATGGCGACCGGGAAGGGGGAGGGGCTACTGGTGGCGATCTTTGTGGCCACCACGCCGATCCCCGCCCGCCGCGCGCCCCTGCCATAACCAGCTGGTCCGAAATGAACGCACAATAAAGGAGCATACAGCGGTGCTGCCCGGCGCTCCTGGATCGACTCAGGGGCTTCCCCGCGGCACGGTCCCTGAGCACCCTTGATTTCAGCCCATATATGCTCACATCCTCCCCCACAAGCGGTGTACCGCTGACTCAGCACAGCGCCTACCGAGAAGCCACAAACACCCGCGACGATTTGCCAGATGTGGCAAGGAGCGCCCGCAGGACCGACTCTACAAACCATGTCCGCTCAGACAAAGGTTTGAACATTGGAACGCGCCGATGAGCGCGCGAAGTTGGGCCCTTGTTGTTGCTCTGTTGTTCGCCCTGCGCGTACTCGCCGTCTAGTCTGTTCTTTCTGGCTTGCTTTCTGTGTTGTTAGTGCGCTCCGATCGTCTTCAGGCGTGCTCAATCACCACGCGTGTCTCTACGGGTTCTTGTTTTTGCGTACTCATGGGTAGCTCCTTGTTGGACTCTTTCACGCTGCTCCACAACGTTGTTGCATATCCTAGTCGCCCTCTGCCAGCTATAGCTTTTTCCGGTCTGCTGATGCTTTGCCGAGCACCGACATGAGCACTGAACAGCCCCAGCCCGCCTCGAAGATCAGGCGTGCCCCTAGAAGCAGCACATGTCGCTTTGCAGTCCGCACAGAGAGATCTCATCAACCCCTCACACAGGTTCTACCGCCAAATCCCCTCGTCGCGCTCCTCGCGCGTCTAGTTATGACCAATGGTATGGAAGCTTCCACCACTCACACCGAGCTTTCAGCTGCCGCCCAACTCACAACCCAGTGCACCGCAGGAGAAAGTGTTATGCCCTTCCCCCCTTTACCGCATGCTCGCCGCATGTCGTCGCTATTGCCCGAGTCTGAGCGCGTTCTTTATCGCTTTTCCGCCGTCAACATCCGGTGGACACCCCGTAATGCCTGCGCTTACCCCGCCGATTCATCTCGTGTCACTCACAATTTAGGCGATTGACTTTATTAAACCTACTCCCAGTCGTGCGGCTAGGAAAACTCCGACGACCCCTTGGCTTCCGGGTCACCCGGTAGGGTTAATTGTAGAGATGCGTGGTTTTGGAACGTGATTTGGGAAGCTGTAGCCATATCGGTACGATGAAGCGCGATTGCTTCCCACAGCTCAGGTTTATACGAGCCTAATTGGCACTCCCTGTGAAGGTCTAGTACCTTCCCAAGCATCGCCACCACAAGTTTAGCATCTAAGAAACATGTTGTAGACACCCAAAGAAAGTCCGGTGTCGGATTCATGATGTGTGCAAGTACGTCACATCATGCTGCTCAACCCCAGGCTGAATCGGGTGTTGCTATCACACTAACTACCGTCGCCGGTTAGTCTTCCGGTCTCTGACACGTGCAGCACCCCGCTCTGCCTGTGCCGCGTTTTGGGGCGTGAACACCGCATCGTCACCTGACTCTACACGACACTCCTCGTTCATCGCACGCATAGGTCTGGACTTGACTTCGGAATACCCGGTTGTGTCCCTCCCGAGGGTTTCTATACTCGCCACGCTCCAAGTACATCGTGTCCTTCTACCGTATCATTTCACACCCGTTTCTTCTACAAAAGCGACCGGTTCTTGCATCTCTCCGGACGTTATATCAGCGCATTTGCTTGAGCGTCTGGTCGATCAACATCGATCGTGCGAGGAAGGACAGCAGTATCGAGCCACCACGTTCACTAGCCGGAACGCAGATGTTGCGCGAATCATACACGCGGACTGTACGAAGACTAATAATTATATCGCCATGGTCTCGCCTCATCAAACTCGGTGGTGGGGTAAAGAACATGAAACATCATAAACAACTAACTCTCATCGGGCACCTGATTACACGTACGTATTGTACATTGAACCTGAATGTATCTCAGGACGGGTTATGCAAATGAACGTCTAATCTGTTGAGTCTGAAATTTTGTGCCCAGTGCGCACCTCTCGGAATGATAGTTTTCAAGAATCGCGTTGTATATCACAACCGTACTCCCTCCGCACGGTCATCAGATCGCGCCTCATGCAAATAGCGATGGTTCCTAGCTGCCGATGAGGCTATGGGCCATTGTTTTGAGTTACACTTGCACCGATCCTATTGCGAACGTGTTTACACAGCTCTCCGCTCGTTTCCCCGGGGAGATGCGAGATTCACGTTTTCATCGCGTTGACATATGCCGTCATTTAATTTTAGAGAGCATACAACCCGCTTTTGCAGGCGTTCATTTTGGCTGGTCCGTGCACGATGTTTCACGTCCTATCACGTGACTGAGTGCAGCATAACGTGATCGCCGGGTTCATGTCAAAAGTTGCAGCAGCTCAGATCGTGGTACGTGCCTTACCGTTGTCAAAAAACGAGAGTGTAGAACTTATACATGAATGCCTAGCGTCTTATTGTACCAGCGGGCAAGGCTGCGCCAACTCCTCCGGTTGGCCCTGCGCTTGGCGCGCGTGGTGTTAAATCTATGGATTTCTGCAAAGAGTTCAACGCTCGGACGGCGCATATGGAGCCTGGAATACCAACCCCTACTCTAATCACTGTGCAACCCGACCGGAGCTTCACATTTGTTACCAAAACCCCATCAACTTCGTACTTTTTGAAGAAAGCCGCTGGTATTGAAAAGGGGACGGTCAAACCTGGTCACGATTTCGTTGGAACCATCAGCCTGAAGCATATCTATGAGATAGCCAAGATAAAGGCCACCGACGAGCACCTGAAACATATACCGCTTGAGGGGATTGTAAAATCTGTGCTTGGGAGCGCGCGCACCGTTGGACTAAAGGTTGTGCCTTGATTACGGTGCGTTCTTATGTGCTTTAAAAGTTCGTGCCCGCCTAACTGGCAACTTTTGTAGTTTAGATTACCCTATACACTCTTTGCTGGTACAGTCATTTGGTTGAGATAGACTTGGTTTTGTTCGAAGTAGGCCCCACTTAAGCTTACGTATGATTCACAATCGCCATCGTTCATCGATTCGTTTTATCTCTACAGGGAGAGTTTTTATTACTCTGCTGTTGCAGCTAGTACCAATTTAGAAACGAAAATATGTAATACAGTCGCGCACGTAAACTTCCACGAACGCCGTGCGTCTGGATTCCAGTTTGTACCGCTGAATTAGGCTGTGTCTGTTTTCTCTTGGCACCTCGGTTGTCTGGATTTACGTATACTAGCTTGGATGCTATCTAGTTTACTCCTTTATTAAGTAGCTATCGACGTTTGATCGAGGTGATGCTTTGGTTAGGTAACATAGTGGTGATAGATAGGACCAAGCCATTTGTCCTTCACTTGCATCCGGCGTCAACCAGTTCTACTCGCCTACCCTCAAGACACTACCGGCACCACTATGGTTCGCGACAATTCTGCTTTGCTGAGACTTCTTCTCAGTAGGCTAACATGTACTATGCCTTTCTTTCCGTAGGCCCCCAAGCAGTCTGCCGCTGGCGTGAAGCATAAATTCTTCGTCGATTACTCTCGCCCCGCTGGTGATGGTGTTTTTGATGCTGCTGCTTTCGAGGACTACCTGCGCGGCAGAATAAAGCTTGAAGGCAAGACTGGTCAGCTTGGTGATAAAATCAAGATTACCCGCGACTGTGAGTTTTAAAATCTATGACACAGTCTCAGGTTTATTCAAATTTATACGTGCCTTACCAGCAAAAAAGCTCACGATCAGCTCGACCGTTCCTTTCTCAAAGCGTTATGTTAAGTATTTGACGGCCAAATTTTTAAAGAAGAACTCTCTGCGTGACTGGCTTCGGTAAGTGGGTCTCTGCTGATTTAACACTGCATCTTAAACAGTATTACGGCAGTATTACCGCCACCTCCAAGGACGGCTACGAGCTACGCTTCTACAACATTGCGTGAGTACATTTATCATATCTCTGTAGTCCTAGTCTGATAAATATGTAGCGTGGATGGTGAAGATGAGGATGAGTAAAGTGAATCATGAGGGATGACATAGCTGGACTCAAAGTGTATAGAATTAAACCATTTTGCTTCTTATAATATCCTGAATCTGTCATACCTCCCCCTTCCTCTTCGTCTATTGCCTGATCTATGCAGCGTTGGCATCTTGAACTGTCTGAAGCAAGGGATACACAGAAAAAATCCAACTATTTTCGCCTATATTCTGCGGATTGCTCCATAGAACTAAAAAAAAAAGGACAGAGATCTAGGCCCCTCTCCCCTCCTTTCCGAAACAACAGGTGGTCTCGGGTCGTGCATTTTTTCTGTGCAGCTCTTGGTCTGAAGTGAACGCGTCAGGTATCACTACAGAGGATTGGGGATTTCCGTCGGCGGAAATGTGGTAGAAGTCTCGGGGCTTTGTCAGCAATTTGGTTGGCT
>WSTJ01001750.1:0-11028 GCA_019623705.1 Ceratobasidium sp. 428 | reverse complement strand
CTATACATGTCGGTACACACCGATCGGGTCGACCTCCAAAACAAGCTTCTACACACACTACATGCTACGATCTTTGCCACCACTTCGACCGCCCTTGCACCCGGGACAGCGCCTGGATCACCTCGCCCCGCTACTGGAAGAATAGCACCTCTCCCTGGTAGCTCGGTCGACGAGCTTGCGTCCAGCGATTCAAATCCGTCTAAAGTATCCGGCTCCATTAACCCGCTACTGGTTCAGACTCTGACAGATGGTATCTCGCGGAACGCCAATACTCCCATACTTCAACACTGGATAGACTTTGTTCTCATGACTATTCCGCACTTTCAGCAGTCCCAAGCTCCAGTCGCTCTTCCGCTTGTGGATTGCGTGTGCAAACAAATACAAGCTGCGTTGGATTCTATCCAGGAATTGATTCGAAGCCGACGTTCCAACGAGACAGACCATATCTCTACAGTGACAGATGCTGAAGTTGTTGTATTGTTGAACGCGCTGGAACGACTCGTTCTTTTGTCTATCACGCGGACGTCCGAGGCTGGTCCTGCAGATGATGACGATGCCGCGTCTGAAAAAGAGACCGGCGGCTTGTTTGGAATAGTGTCAACAGTGTTCGCCTCCGACTCTAACCCCAATGCAGCCGGAGAGAGAATCACACCCCTCTCGCCAACCTATCGGTCCCTCTACGAGTCAGTCGGCGTGCTCCACTCCTTGTGGATCGCATCTGCTTGGAATCCCTCATCTCCTCCTCATGCAATGGATGAGTCTATTTCCCTCACCTATGCTCGCGCACGACTGCGGTGCCGCAAGGTCTTGGAACGAATATTTCGTGTGCATTCCGCAGAAGTGTTGGAGATAATTGTAGAGTACTGGAACAAAGGCGATGAATCTGCTGTAGTAAGTTTCGCCGCTCAACCCTTCGCTTACTGTACATATAATAATCAATGTATGTATGCGCAGACGACCGTGAGAACGTTTGAGATTATTGACTTGTTAGCGGCGAGTGCTCAAACTGTTGTGCATATGCTCTGCGAAAGCATTTCAGCGCGGCTACCGAGTAGTCTTGGGGATCGTGGCCGGCGACCTTCAACACAGATTTCTACTCTGTTCGTAGTTCCGCTTAAATTTCACTCAGTCACCACTTAAGTTTCGGATAGCCCTGATGTTGTACTCTTCAAGTTTCTACAAGAATATCTCGCCAAGCTGGAAGGACCAATTATCAATCAAGTCTGGGGACGATTTATGTCGTTGCTCAAGGATGTAGCTGCCAACGTCCAAAACCATCGAGCACAAGTATTTCCAGCATTGCAGTATGTGGCCTTTGTGTGTATTTCTTGGTTCAATGCCCACTCGTATCGTGCAGGTGTCTGGTCGTTGCTGCTGAAAAGCAGGCGATGACCACAGCTTTGGACGACAAACGAACCAAAAAGGATCTCCAGGACCATATGAACAAGCTCATTGACGCATGTTTACAAATCTCTGGCCGAAGTATCGATGGACCTGGGTCAAGAAAAGGAACCCGAGAAACTCTCGTGGGGGCAGCAAACGGACGAGCGTCCCCATCGCCCATTGCTCGAGGTAAGCCAGGAATATCGCAATCTACGACCAGAACTAATTTAAAACCCTTAGTTAAATCGGATACCGTTTTAAGCGAAAAGGCCACCTCAAGTCCTGCAGAAGATTCAGCAAAGGTCTCCGCTGCCTGGGAGTTTGATATGCCGGATGAGGTACGTTAGCGTCACTGATACTTGTCGGCCTGAACTTATCAGGCATTTTAGATCAATTTGTTCTTTGCCAAGCGACTTATACCTAACCTGCGCAAATTTATGGTCGAGAACGACAAAGTGATTGCTGTATGCACTAACATTGTGTACTACGTCGTTAATCCTGCGATTCGGGCAAAATCCAAGTAAGATAGTACAACGGTTTCACGAATGTACTAATCAAAACATTCAGGAACGCACTTGATAACCAGCCGACCATTATGACGGTAATGGAGGCGCTGGTTAAACAGCAGTTGGCCGTGCGAACTTGGCGACCGGCGCTCGCTGAGGCGTTCGAGGACCAGCGGTTCTTTGCTCGCGATGTTGCTGCAGGTGCAAGGTGGTGTCCCTTGATCAAGGCATACGTGATTTCAGACAAGCTAGCTATCCCAGATATTGTTAGTAAGTGTTGGTTTTGTCGGTTGTATATGTAGATATTCATAGCCACACTAAAGCCCGAATCACGACAACATCCTCAAACAACATCTTTACCAATCGTGAAGCGGAAACCCTCGCACGCACAATTTCCCTTAGGAGGTTGTCTTTTGCCGCATTCTGCGGGGAAACAAATGGATATTTAGCCCAACTCCCGAGTATACAGGAAAAGCTGGTTGAGCTTCTCAGGTGGTCATCCGCAGAGCCTATCATCCATAGCGAAGTGCGTATTATTTTCTATCGCGCCACCTCACTCCCCTCACATTTCATCTTAGATTTACCTTTGCGTCCGGGTGTTACTGTGTCGACTATCACCGCACAACATGTCTTCGTTTTGGCCTGTAATACTCACGGAAATGGTAGGTCACCGGTAATTCCAGAGTCAGGTTGAGGCTCAGCGGTCATTCTCAGATCCGGCTGTTTACGTCTGCGCTTGTTGAGCCCCCTCAAGAGGATTCGGACGAACTGCAACTCCTGTTAGCTGCCTCTAAATGCGTTGACTTAATGCTTGTGCTGCAAACGCCCGAGTTTCAGATGTAAGCTAGATTCTATTCCAACCGCATTCGATATTCAGTTTTCTCCTTGTAGCCACCAATGGATGTTTGTTACCGATACTATGGACGCCGTGTACAGACCAGATACATGGACGCCTACTTCTTTGATGGACCAGCTAGCCGAAGCTATCGGTGGTCTTCCAGTGAGAGGCCTTAATGTATTTTTTGCGCACGGCAGTCTAATCCTGTTTGCCCCAGCAATCCGGACAGAAAAGCGCCGTTCTCCCCTCTCCGCCTACAACAATCCAATCTACCCTCCCAGGTGGTATCCAAAATCAACGTCGCCCGCTTTTGGGTGCGGTTCGGCGTCTGAATCAACTAAACGAACTATTACCATTCTTTTCCCATGTCAGCATCGCCCTGTATGAGGGTGTGTATGCGGGAGGTACTCCAGATATGGAGACGATCGAACGAGGTCTATTGGAAGAGATGTTTGGGGTTTAGAATTTGAGGTAATTTAGTTTATGTAACTTCAACTTGGTGTATTGGTTGTTCTTTATATGTTTAGGTCTTAAATAATAGACACATGGAGTTTTTAATGCTAGAACGTCATGCATGCAGGTTTGCCAGCCGTGAAACAAGCTGATTCGGGAACGATCCAAATCAGGCTTGAATTTCCTGTCTAACCTATACCGAACTACTAAGACCGCTACGTGAATGGTGTCAATTCGACTTTGATTCACTTCGAAATAATCCTATTACGAATGGTCATGCTTGCCGGCTCTCAGCAGCATGAAACTGACGAACATCCAACTATTAGTCAATAAATTCCTGAGTATGAGCGCACTCACTATATCTCGAAGTTGATTCTGAGAGTCATTGTACTGCTTTTCATGATATTTGAGCTTTTTACCGAGGTTAGCGATATCGTTTGTTAACTCTTTCTCTTGGTTTTTCAGATTGGCTTCGATCTTAGACCGAGGCTCCTGCACAAACCTAAACGCCCTTGAGCAAGATTAGGTAGCGAATAAGTGGGGTAACTTACATTTTCCCAACTCCTTGATAGAATTTAGCACCAGCATTGGGAGGTATTTCTGAGATTTCCTTGGACGTAAGTTGAACTACACGACGATCCCGCTCTTTGGACGAGTTTTGGGCCTTCGTGGCAGAGATGGCTCGTGAGCTGTCGTTTACGGTCTGCTGTAGTTGCAACAAGATCTTTGCGAGATATTTTTAGTCCACACCCTGATTACCCCCTGCCAATTGCTTACCTTTCTTAAGGTTTCATCTGGTAAAGTCGCCATGGTGGAGAGCGCAGGATCAGGGGAAGCACGTGATCTCGCACAAACACTTCATAAAGGCACCACGTTACTGCATTAGGATGTAACGAATGATAATGCCTCACACCTCCAATGGCAAAACTAAGACATTTTCACGTATTTATCTACAAGATACCGCATCTCTCTCTAAAACCTTCACCTAACATAAGGCCTTCCTGAAGATTCTTGGAAGTTCGCTTTGCTCCAAATAGTTCTTCAATCCGCGTTGCACCGCAGACCGGTCCCGACCTGTTCACTATAAGCGACAAAATGAGAAAAGTGAACTATTTCGTCCTACGTGGCCGACTAGAGTACAACCATTGCGTCATTTGGTTACTCTGAACCAGATTTGAGAAGCTGAGCAACTGTAACGCCCAACGCAGTGTATTAACTCTCAGGCAGCGAATTATACCTATCTTTGATTCCTTGACATAATCGACAGAGGTGAGCCTGGATGATTCTATGCGACGAGCCAACCATTCAAGTTTATACGTCAGATGCATAATAGGATTTGGACAACGGAGTGGGCTGACTCTTGTTTAAGACCATGATAGGCATTTTCCCATTAGGATCAAAAGTCAAATACCAAGGTTTTCGGACGAGAGATTCATAATCAGGTCGTGAGCGAACGTGCCAACAAACTGATGACTATAAATAGCGCATACACGTCCAAGAAAGCTCTGCCATATTCATCCTGCGGCTCTTTCATGGTGATTTGGGCTTGTTGGCCTACATATAGATAGTGGCAGATCAATGGTCAGTTGCGAGACAGTGGCAAATGTTTAGATTCACTGTTAGGCGTAGGTAGTCCTAGACAATACGTGAATGGCGGTTGTATGCGCTCACCACCAACTCACTAGAGTGGCGATTTAGATTCGCCCGGGGCTTGTTACACTTTCATTGCCAGGTTGTTGCGTGCCGTTAGACCGCAAGACAGAAATATTGTGACGAGGGGCTGAGAGCATCCCAAGTATTTATCAGGGAATCCATTTGCTGAGAACTTGCTGAGTGATTTATTGCTGCGAATTATTCTCAGCCTACAGCTAACGGGGGCACTCTGAAGCTCTTGCGGATCTGTTTCTATGTTTTCGAGAAACGTTGAAGCTTAAACGAGGTTGAGAACATGAATTGTGTGTATTTAACCATATCCGAACCAGATACATTAGAGCAAAGCATCACAAAAACTATAGCTAACGAGTTTAGCCCACCTATGATTATATACGCATTCTAAGGCATAAAACTCACCGTAATACAGGTTCATAACTCCTCATTGTCCTCGGGAGTGTCTAGACTGATAGCTTGGCTAGCGTCGTTCGCTGTGGTGTCCAAGCTGCCCGCTGCAGCCTTTTCTTCAGCAAGTCGGCGACGTTTAACCCGAAGCTCCTTTCTATGCGCCAAGACCGAGGAAGCTTCCGGTGCATCATAGCTTCACAAAGATGTCAGACCATCGACTTCGCCAACAACCAACAAACTCACACTCTAATCGCACTTAGAATAAAGCCACCTGCTCCCGGCATGTTCATATGCGGGTGCGTTCGACCTGGAAGTACCTGTCATATTGTTGGCCATACGAACTATAAGGCAAAAACAGTCATTACCTGGTACTCCCGATGCCATGCCTCAGTAACATTAGGCGCTAGATAGGTAGGTATTGGCCGCATTCTTGACTGTGCCTCAATAAGTGGCTAGAACCGAGTTGAAACGTGCAGTTTTAACCTGTTAGCTCGCTGACACTTACCTGAGAGAATGGACTGTAAACGGCAATGGTACCGGAACCTGCTACATACTGTGAGAGTTTTTCGATTATCGAGAACGGCTCGAATTGACTAGCTACTATGAGCCTGATCGCGCGAGAACGTCAGAGAAACCTTTCCAAATTCAAACGAATTACCCGACGTACCCGTCAAATTCCCCCGAAAAGAGTTCTTCTCGTAAATCTGTCAGAACAGAGGCTGTCGCTTTGCGTTTTCGAAGTTTCGTTTGCTCCTTGTTAGATTGAAACTGTCCACCAGCTGGCTCGGTGGGTAGTGTTGTAGCCACTAGACATTGAACTGATTAGCACAAGAGCGATGAGCAGTTGTTGGGCATACATGGAGTGTAATCTTCGTCTGCCGCCGCCCAGTTGATTGTACTAAGTATGGTTGGTGAGTTGACTTGCAGTTCAAAATTCATATGCGATACGATTGGAAACGCCGACGGCCCATCGACGTCTGTGATAGCAATACATCGCCCCGTACCTACTCGTGCCTCGGTGATAAAAGAACTAGAGCTTCAATAACGGCTATTCGCGACTTACCGCCTAGTCGTTCCAGGACCCCAGCCACAAGCAGGCCAGAAACGTCATCACATACTAACATTCGAGCTCCAGGTCGAACATTCGCTGTGTTCAAAAGTTGCCCGAGTGAATGGGGCCTGAGGTCCCGAATTTTACTGGGGTCGCGTCGAAAGTGGTATTCGCAAACGTCGAAGAGCGTTGGTTCCACGATTGTGAATCCTCTCGAGAACCTAAAAAAAAGTTTGGTAATGGGCATAAGTTGGCGAAAAGTTTGCTCACTTTGCTTCCTTCCTCTTGCGATATTTCTCCTTGCTGTACTCATTTTTGAGTTGATAATTGGTGTGCGCTTCAATTTGCCGTTTAATGATTTCCTGGATGCCGCATCACGTTCACGTTATAACTAGAACGTTTACCTTCTCACCGTTACGTGGGCGCCACCATCTTTCAACGCCGATATTTCTTGCGCAGTCAGCGGTTGCACAAAATGGCCGTCGTCATTAATCAGTTCGTTTGTAGCATCGGTTTCCTCTAACCAATGATAGCAAGAACGTCAGGTGTAAAACAGTACAATTATCATCTCCCACGACTCACCTATATCCTCGATGGCCTTCTGAGCTACTACGTGTAACCCCTTTTTTTCTCCAATCTCATAAGACAGGCCAAAGGGGTGCCCGAGAAGACCCTCGCTTCGAAATATTCCGTATTTGCCCAGCTTTATATCCCTATCTGTGCATCAGTCCATAACAGTGTATTCAAACGGCGTAAACTCACCCCCGCCCGTCTCCATCGGGTATTTTTACTAGCTTGAGTTCACCATTTGGAAGCCGAAGGAGCAAATTATCTCCTGCCCTAATGACTCTCGGTTCACTCATAGCCTAATTCTTAATGGGCTGTAGTCTAGTATAAAGAGTCAGCCCAGAGTGCAACTAAATAGCGCTAGCGAGGTTCTTGAGAAAGTAAATTGCAAAATCAAATGATGACCCGCGTGATGTTTGGCTCAGTTTATATGCTGCGTCTCACCATTAAGGAAGAAGTAATTACTCCACTCGTCATCCTTCCAGGACTTGTTCCGGGCCCATTATTATGAGTCTTTTTCAATAGATATATTCTACATTCCGAGTCTCTCATTAATCTTCTCAGAGGTCGGTCTCTCCAGATTGTTTATGTTCTTGGCAGGACAACATGATCGCGCAGCTCTCTTTAAACGGACCACCTGTTACCTCCCTTCTCATGTCTTCATTACTTGCTCGCTTTGCTCTTACAATTGAGATCGTTTTATGTCAGCAACGTTAAATAGGCGTAAAAAGGTAAGATCCTGATTGGATTGCAGCCTTTCGCACTGGAATGACACCACGGGGCTGTGAAGGCGTACTGGGGGTGTAGCTCAAGATCGCAGACCTATGGACAAGTTTAAAGGCTCGTTGGATGCTTTGGACTTCTAGCTTATCTGCTGAGTAACCCCTGCTTTCCGGTTGCCTCTTGAGCGCATACACGCAATGGTTCTCATAATCGGTTCTATGAACCCTTCCTTAACCTTCTCCTAGAGTCGTAACTTGTTTCCACTATCCCGGTGTCTAGAACAACTTATTATAGTTGCTCGACAACGGACTCGGCTCACCAATTTTGAAAACCCTAAACAATAGAAAATTGACAATGGGATTGTGGTCGAGAGCATATAACTGGCGGCTAGACATGAGTCTTCTTGTCATCCCGGTACTGGCCGGCACACTCGTTCTAGCGATGTTAAAGAACAAAATCATCTGTTATCATATCTAATCTACCAATGGCTGGACACCCAAAACTATATAGTTTTTAGCTATCAGTCGAACGATAAACTTGTTGGCGTGCTTGGACCCTGGCGATACATTCGATCGCGAAGACTAAAATGAATTGGAATTTTGCTTCCGATCCTGGGCTGCAATCGACCGTCGAGACCTCGGATGCCGACGGGGCACTTATGATAATCGTCATAAGTGCTCCGGACGATCTCTGGCGGCTTGCCTACCGCTACCACCATCTCTCCCACTACCTCGCTGGTGGCATTTCGCTGCATTTCTACCGTAAATCATGGCGAATATGGAAACTAAGGTTTGACTTGCGCATCTCATTTGGAAGATTCCAGCTGAATCTATTACAGATTTCGGCAGCGGAATCTCAAAGGGCACCTATATGGTGGTCTAACGCCATCTTCTTTGTGTCTATGCATATTGCGGCTGCGTTCGGGCTGTATAGATATCCAGTATGGCTAGTACCTAAGCAGACATTAGCTCTGTGCGTTCTATCATGGCAGTTAGCGTCGTTTGGGTGAGCTATTCCTCTGCCTCCTAGCGTAAGCCTGCTTACCATTTGAGCTAAGTATCACCATAGGGTATCATAGGCTTTGGTCCCACCGCTCGTTTACCGCTCGGCGTCCCCTACGCGTGATTCTGGCAATCATGGGAGCATTGGGGTTTCAAGGATCAATCAAGGTGCCCCCAACCGTCAAATTACTAACTACGTCTGAAACTAATCGCTCGCCCTCTGCTCGCTAGTGGTGGTGTTTACGACACAGACTTCATCATAGATTCACAGACGACCTGGTGCATGATCCATATGCGGCGACGCGTGGGCTGCTGTACGCTCACGTTGGCTGGATATTTCGAAAGCCTAAGTACGAAAGGATGTCTAGGATTGACAAAGACGACTTGGAGGCGGATCCTGGTAAGCTTCGTCTACCATAACTTGGCTAAAATTAATTCCCTGTGCCAGTTGTTCGACTCCAACACAAGTACTATATACCGATCGCCCTTTTCTTTGGTCTAGTTGCACCAACAATCATTGCAGGACTATGGGGTGACAAAATAGGCGGATTCATATATGGCGGAATCCTAGCCCGTATTCTTAGTTCGTGTCTCAATAATTCTTACCCCTTTCAATGGCTAATGACCTATTCCGTAGTTTGGCATTGTACTTTTATGATAAATTCGCTCGCCCACTGGGAAGGGCTGCAGCCGTACACAGATGAAGTTACGGCTCGAGGCAATTTGGTGAGTGCAATGTTTATCCTCAAACTTTGAACGCGTCATGGCACGTGCCCCCGTGTGAAATGCTGACGATGTCGATCCTTTCGCCAAATTGGGGCATACCTAGATTCTTGCCTTTTTTACCTCCGGAGAGGGAAATCACAATTATGTACGTGGGTTTCCATCCATAAACCCTCAAGAGGCACTAATTCTTAGATACAACACTAGCATGTACGTGATGTCATTTTCTCACGGAATCGCCTTAACTCGACAATTACAGCATGCTTTCCCGCATGACTTTCGGAACGGACCCCGTCTTCAAGATTGGGACCCATCAAAGTGGATTATCTGGGTTTTACACAGATTCACCCCTCTCGTTACTCGCGTCCGCCAAGCTCGTGACGAAGATGTGACCCGAGCCCAGAAATGGATGGCATACATCCATGCCCAAGGCAAAGATCACCTACCGTACGGCTGGGAAGACCTAGACGACGATGTTCTCGTAACGGGTGATAAACCTCCCGAGTCTCAGGTACAACCGCTTGAGAAATGGGACCGGGCTCGGCTCGAAGAGTATATCCAAAAGAAACGTCGTGTGATTGTGCTAATTGACAGATGGGTCGTAGATATCACCGATTATATGAAAGAGCATGTGCGTGCGACTGTTGGCTAAACATAGCGTGAGGTGACTAACGTGGGGCCATTTGATCATTCTAGCCGGGCGGCTCAGCTATGCTGCGAGATTACTCTTATAGACCCCTAGAGACAAAAAACACGGACAATACCGCCCTAGACAACGCGAGCTGGGCTTTCAACGGCGGAATGAATAGCCATACCCGCACGGCTCGCGCCCGGATGCGATCCCTACGTATCGCACGCTTCGTCGAAGATGAAGATTAGATATAGAATTGTTTGCTAGACCATGTGCTACCAAATCATCGCTCATTTCCAATACGCCCATAGACGGATCATTCCATCGGCGTGACTCTGCCCATCAGACTCCTGTCAACGACGATCATTACTGCCAATATTGCGGCTTCCCTCGGAGGGCCGGCATCTTACTCAGTCCTCTACGCTTTGTTCAAGGCTAGACTAAAGCGGCCGTGAACGTGAATTTTATGCTCGGTGCGGCGACCCTAACCCTGCTACTCTGTCTTGGTTCATCTACCGCGCCGTGGTCGGAGACAACGAGTCAAGCACTTTAATATCTGGACTCTTGGGTCTTGATAGATTTGGGGGGTACAGTGCGCATGACGCGGTCGAAAGACTTGCCACTCGTACGGATCTGTGCCTGCCTAGCCTCTCGAAGCTCAACGTACAATGCTGCAATAGACATTGTTTTGATAGGGATAAGATATACCGAGTGTAAGACGGTGCTTGTATACTGGTTATATCTTCAGCTATTGGTATAGACTTTCTAGTTCCTAGATCCTTTTCTCCGCTACGATCAATTCCGGAGTCTGTTGCGTCGGCGAAGCAAAATCGCACCCTACCGGCGCTTTGAAGAAATCAGATCTCGCCCTGCCTAGTGTAGTCCGCTACATCCAGACTCTGTAGTGCAATGGAGATACCTTCGTCCCTACCTTGGATAATACCATGCTTGACGGTACAGACATCTTTTTTAGTCGAATTTTCTCCGGCAAGCCCGCCAGGGTTGCATCGGCTTGAGGCTGGGCTAGGATCTATACCCATGGCTATATCTGATACTGGGAGTACCATAGAGATTATCGTGGAATGCTCGCCACC
>WSTJ01001749.1:0-11037 GCA_019623705.1 Ceratobasidium sp. 428 | reverse complement strand
CCTCCACCTCCAGCTCAACCTGCTCGTTTCCGGCGCCCATGTCGGGTCCGATACAAACGTACAGTCTTTCCCTCTCGTCTATCCTGCACTTGGCACGAAATCGCTGCACTCGGCACACACGGCCGTCACGCGATCTGGATCGAGGGCGACGGTCCACCACCCGAAGAGGACGGGGCTTCGACGGTTCCGCCCCCAGTTATCCCGCCCGAGAACCTCCGAGATGAGAGCGCATCATTGCGCGTAATGCTTGCCTCGGTGGATTCAGGAGAGGCACAGGTGCCCAAGGAGGTAATGGTGCCGGCTGATGTGAGGTCTCAGCTGGGTCAGGTGTCGTGTGTCGCGTTTGAGGATTCGATGGGGATGCTCGCGATGGCGACATTGGACGGGAGGGTAATCCTTCTCGAGTTTTCTTGATTTCATTTCGTCGTTCGCTACTCGCCGCTACTTGTTGTCGCTTTTTTGAATATGTTATTCCATTTCTATCTTTCGTTTTTTCCTGCTGTCACATCGTTGTATCCATCGGACTGGGATCGAATACCGTCACTCACTGTACTTTTTTGTTTTGATTTTGGTTGCTTTGTCTCTCTGTTGTTGTGATACAGCGCATACTACACTTACCGGTTGTAACATTATATTGGTCTTGTTTCGTCATCCCCTACGCGTGTGATTGCGTGGGTTCATTTCGACATCGATCAGAGAAGCAGCAGAATTGCGGCAAAGTTTGATTTAGTTATCAAATCAACGGCCTGCCTCGGCGGGGCTCCGGCGGCCGGAGAGTCTAGTGAGATATCCCAAGTGTATAAATCGAGAAACAACTAATATAATAAATACATGATACAAGACAAAGCCATCCAAAGGCTCAAAAAATCGTGTAACTACCATCGCGCCAACGTAGACTCTGCGTATTCCTAATTTAAAAAAGTTAATCCCGTTGCGTACAACCGTATAAATCAACGTTCCTACCTTCAAGAACGGCAGACCATGGAACGTAGCGACATTCGCCAACACCCGTATCCGCCTCTGAGCCTCTGCACGTCCTACCGTAAGTTGCCAAGCACCCGCACACCTACAATGCGGCGACATGTCATCCACCCTGATCTGCTTGCACCGGGTGCATTTAAGGTCCTGAGCCTGGTGCGCCGCAACCATCAACCGGATGTTATCGATCAACGTCGACTCGATCGCGCGCCGGTCGTACGTCGCGCCGCACGACGAACAGTTCCACTTGGTCTCTGCTACTCCGCTTCGAGACCGCGAGGCCGCTCGTTCCATCAGGTCAGCGTCGCGGCACAAGTCGAGATCTCGAACGTGCGTACAAGACCGGCAGACGACGTGTGGAACACGGCAACGCGCCGAAGGATCCGACCAGTGTGCCTCGGGAGCAAACTCTCGGACTCCAACAAGTTCGAGTAGGTTACGTCGGAGAATCCCAATTTCAGTGCCATGTGTTCGAATCAAGGAGAGCGAGGCGCACATCGCCTTGACATATTCGATCACTGGAGAACCCATGGTACGATGTGACCCGGGTAGTAGAGGATAGAGCCATTCGGGTGGCGTTTCGTCCTCCGTAAATGCCCGTTTCTGTTCAGTCGAGATCTTGGATACACGGCTTAAGAGACGGCGGGTCAGTCGCGCTTCAATGTACTTGGTGATAGCATCGTGAATCTTTTGTTGAACCGCGTCCTGAGGTGCAACCGTTGCGTCTTGGGTAAGATTATCCAGAATACGCAAAGGTGTTCGTTCAGCATCAGCATAGCTCTGGTGCTCCGTATACAGCTCTACAATGATACGTCGAAGATCTTGATGGAAAGCTACGCGGACTGCTGGTGGGAAGAACGATTCGATGTTCCAAGCCATGGCAACACACGGCCCCGCAGTAGTCGCAGAAGAGTACGCGTCTTCGGAAACAATTCCACCTAGATTGGCGCTATCCATGAACAACAAGAAGTCGTAAAAGCGATCTGGTTGCAACTCCAAATGAGTAAATAACTCGTGCGAGTTTACGGCGTTCAACAAGTAGGTTGCATATGCGTTCGCGGTGCCTGGAGGTTTCGACGTGACGAGGATGATATGTCCAAAGTCGGCCTTTACGACTTGAGAGCCAAGCCGTTTGAATTCAGCGAGCATCTGAACAAAAGTCTTCTTCATAAGACCTTGGACGAAGCGTTGGATGCTGGGGTCGTACATCTGTGCTGAAGGACTGCTGAGCCAGCGCCAAAAGTGGTCAACCGCCTGTTCTGACGGACCGCCCGGATTGCGAATTTTGTCGAGCAGCCAGGTCTTGGCCATGCTTTTCAGAATTCCGAATGTCTGTGGTGAAAGAACTGAATCGCCAAGTGTGACCGAAGCTCGGGCTTCCCCGGAGGTATAATCGTTGAGTGTATGCGAGGCAGCATCAAATGCAGTGGTACCACCCGTGCCTTCCAGTTCGTTCACGATTGCTGATTGCAAAACAGAGTTGAGAGCAAGGTTCCGAACGTTGATGGCTAGACAGA
This sequence comes from Ceratobasidium sp. 428, assembly GCA_019623705.1. Classification (NCBI taxonomy): domain Eukaryota; kingdom Fungi; phylum Basidiomycota; class Agaricomycetes; order Cantharellales; family Ceratobasidiaceae; genus Ceratobasidium; species Ceratobasidium sp. 428. The sequence goes on along the minus strand of WSTJ01001749.1, from coordinate 8,542 downwards.
CGTTTGTATAGCACCCTGGGTTGGCGAGATCGACACTCGAGTTGGGGTCGTCGCTGGGGGCGTTGGCATCATGCTCCATCCCACCCAGGTCAGGACGAAGACCAGGCGACCACCAGAGTAGAGTGTCGTGTTGTCTTAGGCGACGCGCAAAGTCCACATCTGCGAAATACAAAGCAGCGTCTTCTCCAATGTTGCCGATGGGAACGTCAAAGTACGTCGATTGTTGGACGGCTAAACGCAGCCAAGAGCCAAACGACAGGTATTGGGTCATGAGCTTTTCTACAATCTCGTTTTGCCACTGAAGTTGCACGGAGATGGTATGAGCTGCACGGTCGGCGACCATAGGAATTACGGGGAACTTGTACATATTCTTCACACGCAAGTCAAAGTACTCTGCGTCTCGAGCCGAGGACAGAACGATCGAGTAAGACTTGTCAGTTAGAGTTCCGAGTTCCAGAGATAGTGAGTCCATGAGTTTCTTCTCGTCTTTATGATGCGCAAAGTGGATGTCAATTTCGTCCGGATATTCGTAGAGTGATGATAGATTTAGGGCCTTTCGTTTAGCGTTGAGGCTGGTATATTGTTCTTGCATTTTATGCAGGGTCTCTCGAGTGCCTCCTGGGCTTACTAGGTGAACATGGAACTTGCCGGATGGTAGAATGAGGACTAGAACATGGCGCCCAAGGGTCATTGCATGGTATATGAACAGAGTTTTGAGCGCCTGGCCGCCGTTGAGATACGTCTGCTTGGTAATTGATGGGCCGGTGCGCTCCAGTCCTTCGAGGTCGAATCCGGTGTCACGGGCTCTGCCCAGCGAGATGTCGTTATCTTTGGTCGTAGTGCATATAGTCCCCAATTTCAGCACTGCGCGCATAACGTGAGGAATCTATAGATGGAGTTTAGCAAGCTGAAACCGTAAATCAAAAGATTCCTTTGCTTACCTGCATCTCATATACACCGTCCACATTTGGGTTGTTGGTCAAATGAGCGAAGTGAGACTCCATTTCTAGAAATTGCACTTCCGGAACGGTCACACGGAATAGATTCATGCACAGATGATTGCGAGGTAGCGTTCGGATCACGCTCTCGGTCTTATAGCTCTTGTCGAATAACTTGTCATCTTTAGTCTTGAGGTTAAGGTAGAATTCGCGAGGGATACGCAAAGAGACCGAAACGAGTTTGTCCTCCAACGAGAGCCAAAGAGTGAACTTGCCAGGAGACGTCCTTGGCCGGATTTGCACAATCTCCCAAACGTACGTGGAGGTCATCCTCGCTCCACGGAAAATAGAGGCTACTGGTGCATCCATATCGACGCCAAGGCGTGCCCTTCGCCGCTCTTCCCAACGAGGACGCATAGCCTTCAACCAGGCGGAATAGTCCTTTGAGGGGTCAGGTAGGGGTTTCTTGGGCGGAGCAACGACGCCAGCCTTTGCCGGTTTCTTGACCACTGCGATTTTGCGACCGTCGGCGGTGTTTTGCTGACCAAAGTCCTCCATATCCACCTCAGCCGTTTCTGCAGGTGTTTCAGCAACTTTAGGCGCCGACTTGAAGAAGTCTGAGATTTTGTGTTGATGGAACTTGTCTTCGAGCGCCACGACACGCTTATGAAGCCAGTCCGGATGGCGAATTCGGGGCACCGGATTGGAAACCTTTTGCATCGCTGCGGGGATAGTGATGAGTTTCTGGATAACAGACCCAAGACGCTCAATGTAGTAGTTCCAGTCCAAGATTGAACGCAAGTCGAAATCGACTAGAGTATTGTCCTTGAGCCATTTACGCAAAAATGTGCGTTTGACTGACTCCTCGGCAGCGAAGATTGCGACAGGGACGGCTCGTTCAGTGACAGGTGCTCCAAGTGGTTTAGCTGAAATGATGAACTTGCAGGCGAGGCCCTTATCCTTGACCATTTGACTGCCCAAAAACTCTGCCAGACGTTTGGCTGTGCTGATTGATGTTGATTTTTGGCCGCCATACTCGGCCAGTGTCTTTGACATACTTCGATTCTCGGCAATAAGCTCGACAAGTTCTTCGTCGTCAAGAGCCGTTCCACGGCTGAATAGCACGTCGAGCCATTGGTCAGCTACCTCTGCTACAGCCGCGTAACATTCCTCGGTAGTCGAGCCCAGCAAGAATCGCTCAAAGATAGACTTTTGGAAAATCTTGATGAGCTGAAGCTCGCCACGACGTTTCACTTCGAAACCTTTCAGTTCGGCGAGAGAACCATCTTCATTGAAAACAGCATAGCGTTTCTTCAAGAGTTTGTCTTCCTCTTTGGACGAAGGCAGGATCATCGCTTTGTAGGGTCCGTCAAGCTCGAAAAAGATAGAGTTCTCGCTGTGGACAACATACTTCGTAGAGTTTTTGTCAACACGATCGTGGTATTGGTGGTTGGTGAACTGGGCATGAACGAGGTGATTGAGCATAGTGCAAGGGTAGGAGAATCCGAGTGGTTTTCCGCCTGCAACCTGAAACTTGAAGTTCTCTGGGAACGAGCCAGGCAGCATACACCAGATACCATCAGTGTCCAATTCGAGGGGTCGCCCGATTTGTTCGACTAGTTGCCGCGCCATCTGGATGATACGTGCCCCAGTAAGACAAGTGATACCCGCCATCTCCATAGAATGCCAACGAGCTCCCTTTCGCATGACATAGCCGTAGAACGAGTTGAGAATACACTTGTGTGCGAGCTGAAGCGAGTCATAGAGCACAATCATCTTCTTGGCCTCCGCCATGTCCCCGACCGACCCGCTCTCGGCTGCGAGGTCCAAATTCCGCTTCCAAGTCTTGTGCAAGCCCTTGTACTCGTATCGACGATCACGGAAGCTGCGCACGGTATCGACATAGAATGGGTTCTCGCGTTGGCAGATGATAGACTCGCGGTAGACGACTTTGGTTTCCTTCGTCTTGCGATATACCTTGCGTGAGTAGTCACCGAGTCGCTTATGTAGTAGGGCAGTGCGCTCCGCCTCGGTGAGCTCATCAAAGCGACGATCGGGGAGCCCAGGCTTCTTTGGAGGGAACGACTCCTGGTTGAGCGCGTGTCGAATCATATTGTACTCGTCCCGCTGGGCAGGGAAGTATTCGCCACGCCAAGCCCAGGTCATGCGTCGATCGCAAGTTTTGCCAGGCCGATTGTAGTCGCAGACGGCGCACATGGCTTCGTCTACCACAGAGTCCGGTTGAAGTCGGTTAGACAACATGATATTCGGATACATCGCGGCGACGTCGAGATGGTAAATGAGCGGTTTGTCTTGTCGTAATGGTTTATCGCGAAGGTCCTCCAGCGCTGTTTGAATTTTAGACTTGACTTCGTCGTAGTTTGTGATTTTGTCCAGCGCGACCTTGGATTCTTCGACGATACAAAACTTGAGAGCAGCATCTAGGTCGTCGATGAGCTGAACAATGTGAGTCAAGTTCAAAGGAGCACAGAGCAAGAACGGTCTACCTGTTGGATAGCGCTAGGTTCGATCTTGAAGTGGGTTGCAATATCGCTTCTAAAAACCCCAGCCTCGAGTGCTTCGACATGTCCACCGACGTAAGTCTCCGAAGCTAGCAAATGGCCCTCGTACGTATTTCCCATAGGCTCCTCATGACGGTTAGGCATGATGATTCCAGCCTGGTAGGCTTCAACCTGAAAGAGGGAATAGACGTCAATAAATGCGCCAAGATAACAAACCTCGGCGACATACCATCAACAATGTCTCGCACAGAGTACCGCTACCCTTACGCAAAACCTCGTCTCCGTTCAGAGGAATAATGTTGCATAACGAGAAGATGAATGGATGCACGTATTTCATATATAGATAATAGGTTGCAACGGCATCGGAAACGGAGTACTGTGCCAGTGTCTGGGGCTGTTCTGACGCGTACCTAACATCTACGGTGAGTTTTAGTGCATCACCCTCCATTAACTGATACTCACGGAGTCATAAGCTCAGGATCCAACTCGGTCGGATCGTACCCCAGCTTCGCAGTAGTCACGGCTTTCAAACCCTGGCTTCCTTGCGGTAAATAAGAATCTCGCTTGACCCAGCGGAAGCAGTCCATATGAATACAGGCTCTAGACTTGAACTCGTCTTCCGAGTCGCGCGCAAATCCAGTTTCGAGCATCAGGTCAAGTCCATGGACCTTTGCGCGCGCTTCTACAAATGGGAAATCGAAAAGGTCACCGTTGAAGGTGGCCATGACAGTGGGTTTGCATTCACGAATGTGTTCAAACCAGCGTTGTAATAAGGCGAACTGTTGTACAAACACGTAAGTAGGTTTCAGCGGTCTCTGCCATGCGGAATTACTCACCTCGTCTTTCTCGTTGAAGACCGTAAATGGGCCCTCATATTCTGGCTTGGGAGTATATTCGAAGTCGTCAATATCCTCGCTGACAATCCCCCGGTTGGTGATCAAGAATCCTTGCCCGTCGACCATGTACGATATCATCATGATACAATCAGTGGCCTGGTCCGGAAACTTGAGAGGAGCCTTAGTCGTTTCGATATCATAAGCCATAACCACTGGCTCGGCACGTTTGACTCGGTCCACCAAACGCTTCAACTTGAGTTGCCCGGCCTCCATGGTAACGTCGTACCACAACCCAACACGGATGTCACAGTCGATGGCGACACGAAGGTAGTATGGTACATCGTACTCTCGAATATCGGTAATAAGCGCACTAGGATCAGCGGAGCGAGAGCGCGCTGCAGCGACCGGGTCTTCCTCAGCACCCCAGGCTTGACGAGGTCGAGATGTTGAAGGGTCGTTTGGGTCGCCATAGTCAAAGTCGATGTCCATGTGGGCAGAATTAAATGCTGCAGCTTGGACGACCTCGGCGTAGGCGTCGACCGCGCTGAGTTTGGCGGCATTGGCGAGGGCGAGAGGCATGATTTCGCGGCGAACGGCGAGGAGGTCTGAAACATTTGCGAATTGGAGTTGAAGATAGAGGCGTTGGTAACCAAGAAGGTGATTAGGCTGGAAGCGGGAAGATAAGTATCGCACAAAACCCAGCATACATCAAACTTACAAGCTTTAGATCTTCTTTCTTTACACGGTTGATCCTAAGAATTACGCCTTCGTATTTCTTCATTAGCCATTCTTCCACTACACTTTCAGTACCTGTCTAGATAGGATCCATGAGTCCAATACACAATCCATTGAGGGTTGATATACCTTGCATCCAACGTAGAAGTATGGATCGTGCAACAGCGTAGCCTTGAACATGTTTCCGTCATCCTGGATAAAATAGTAATCCACACCAGCACGTCCAGTGGAGTGTTCTTCATCCTTGACCAGAGTCTACGCCGACAGAGTTGTCAATCCTAGCAGGCACAAGTAAACTAGCCACTAACCGGATGCATATTAACCAACCAGCCAACACGTTTGGGTCCTTCCATATACTTCGCAAATCCAAGTTTTTCGTCAACTTCGTCTCTGATCCTGACTTCTTCAAATCGGTCCTCCATTTTCGTCTCATCATTTCCTCTCTCCGGCCGTGGGGCACTATTATTGCTTGTGCTTGGACCTCCCCTTCCCCTTCCTCTGCTATATCCTCCACGCGCTCTTCCCCCTCTAAAGTTCGTATTCCGACCCCTTCCCCGTCCTGAGCCTGGGATACCAAAAGTCGATTGACCGCGCGCCATAACAGAGTCGCGTCAGGTCGCGTATGAGAGCAGGTGACACAAGCCTCGGAGTCACGTGCGTGAATACAAATGCTCATGTCATGATTACCTCACCCGCACTCGGCCACAACCAACCACGATGAAGCTAAGACTAGTTGCTGCGCTCTCACTCTCATCGACACTGGTATGCGCGTACCAGCCGCGTGTGTATCTACTTCCGACGCGGGGTATGCTTACGGGCAAGCATGTCGTCTCAGATAATACTCCTCCATCCCTCTCGCTTCCCCAGGCCAACAAAGTACTTGCGAACCATTTAGGATTCGATAAGTTTGAAAGCATTGAGGATATAGGAGAGAGCAAGGGGTGGCAGCATCTATTACACGGTGGCCTCGACGCCCTCTTGCGTACTGGAGATCGACCTCCGCGGAGCACAGTTATGCTGGTTTTGCACACGGACCACCCAGAAGGTTAGAACTGACTGCGGTGGCCGACTACTTTTCGCTTGCTCATTTTAATTTATAATAATTTGTAGATGTTCTGTCTCTCCCAAGCAGGGATCCTCTGCCCCAGAATCCAGATTTCTACATTAATGGCACGCTGTCGACTTACGATGTCTCGGCGTTGATATCTACCTACGTCACACACGCCCGGGGCAACTTTGACACTGTCTCCTCTGGCGTCAACTGGTTTGTCGGCTCTTCCGTCAAATTTGAAGAGGGCTTCGACATCAACGCGGAAGCATTCAAAGTGCCTGGAGAGTCTGCAAAGCTTTTCCTGGACGAATACACCGCGATCGAGAAGTACAAGGAAGGCCCATGGGACGAGAACACCAAGTTCCCGCTTGCACATGGCGACAACTACGAGCCTAGCGACTTCGCTGCTTTCGAGATCTCCTCACTCGATCTCCTGGCCGAGGAATACGGACGATCGAGCGAACAGTACCAGCTTGCTACCCAAATCGTCCGAAACTGGCTCGATGTTGTATGGCTACTTTTTCTCAACTGATATGTCGTACCCAAACTAATAGCCTGCTCCAGCCCAACTGGAACGGCGATGACATCCTGAGCGTTATCATCAAACCCCGCTCCTCTCCCGAGGGTCACACACACCAAGCCCGTTCAATCGCCGCACCCATCGAACGCCGCGCCGGCTCTCCAGGCAGCCTCCCCATTTACTCATGCTTCAAGGACGCAACGACGTGCGGAAATGCCACGTCTGCCTGCTCCGGTCGGGGCTCGTGCGTCTCGGTGTTGCGCGCAGGTAGGACGTGTTTCACCTGCAAGTGCTCGTCGACCAAGTCAGACGACGGTATGACGACTACGCATTGGGCCGGGCAGAGGTGCGAGCGGAAGGACGTTAGTTCGTAAGTCCATATTTTTTTGTGATAGGAGTCGGAAAATAACCGTTGTGTTTTGGTTAGGTCCTTTGTATTGCTCGCGGGAACTGTGCTCGGAGTAATTTTCGTGGCATTTGGCTCTGTAGCGTTGCTTTATGGAGTCGGGGACGAAAAGCTACCAGGAACGTTGACTGGAGGTGCGGTGCACGGAACGAAGCATGATTAAAGCTGGGGAGTGGTTGTGATTGATTGTCGGACACTGAGATGTGTTGTACTAATTCTTTCCTACTAAAACTACACATATATGACACGTCGCAAACCTCCGACCGCTAGCCATGTTTTAACTCTAACCAACTCGGAAGCAAATGGTGGGAGTAAATGAGCGATATGAGTCACGTGATAAGGCGGGCTTTATTTATTAGACCTCAGTCGGCGACAACCACCGTTACTCAGACTGAAATCTCTCGTCTAGCAGCGTTCGCGCTTGGCTCTGATAGTAGACGACCGGTGCTAGACGACCGTCAACCACCTTACTTGTAACAGAGGCAAGCAGCGTCAAACATGATAAACCTGATTCCGGGCGCCTCGTTGTTCACTAACCTTCCGCCAACCTCACCGTTCGCATGAGGATCTTCTTGTAAAAGAATATCATAATGTCCACCGCGTCAGGAGATGTACGGCCTCTAGGCGATGGTAATAATGCTCTGCAAGCCGGTTAGCACAACAAATACCTCTCTAATACCATCTTCGGTGCTTACTAGTAGTATTTGGCCCCACAAGCCAACGAATTGAGCGACAGTGATGCCGCTTCGACAGTCGTTTCCATAAAGGCATATGGATCCAGTGCAGATACGGCTAACGAATGGACAAATACCAGATCGTATGTTGATCAAATACCCGTACTTCTGTTGGTAGGTGGTGGCGCGAGCAGTAACAGTCTAAAACGTCCCTGATACATACTTAGGTAGAAAACGGAAGATTTATTGTGCATGCCTCCAAGATAAAGGAATTCGTCGAGCTTGACCGTATGCTGGAATCAACTCCGTCGGAAGTGGGTGGGATGCAAGTGATTTGGATCTCTGAGAAAGCAGAAGAAGTTGAAAAAACTCTGGATATTTTGTATACCCCGTGAGTCTGCTAAACTGCCGACTCATGAGACAAATCGTTGACAACTTTAACTTTCAAGATTCTACAGAGAGGTGGTTAGCATCGATGCGCTAGTATGCGCTTTGACTTTGGCGACGAAATACAACCATCCTGCTCTACGTGCATACACGATTCGCGCCCTGGGACTTCGACAGCGCGAACTGCCCGCTATAAGGCGCATCACACTGTCTCGGACATGCAGTGTCCCTGAGTGGATACCCGGGGCCATGGACGAATTGCGCAAGCGCCGAGAGTCAATCAGCCTGCAAGAGGCAAATGAACTCGGTCCAAATGCGTTCGCGACAATTACCAGTCTACGTGAACAGAGGGATTGTGTTCCAAAACTTGGAAGTGTTGCGGCTAGTACCTTGGATATGGCGAAGCGCCCCCTCGACGGTGTAATTACGGAAATTTGGTCGTTTATCGGTCCCATCCTCCTTTTCTTTCCAGT
>WSTJ01001748.1:0-11045 GCA_019623705.1 Ceratobasidium sp. 428 | reverse complement strand
GGTTTGGGTCGCTGCTACTCAGGATAGCGAAACGTTCGCCGCGAGGTTCCCAGGCAAAGTCTGTTACTTGATCTACGAGATAATTTATGTCAGAGGAATTGTATGACGATGGGCGAACAAAAGAGACCTTTAAGTTCAATGACCTCAACCGGAAAGTCTTTTTCACGCGTTCGGAAAATCTCCAGGTTGCAGAATGTCGCCTTTTTGCTCTTCGTGGGTCGATCAACTTTGACGCATAGAAAGTCGCCCTGATTTTGCCAGTACAGCTTGCACTGCACCAGAGTTAGAATCTAGCGAAAAATATCTGTAAGAACGAATCGACTCACATCCGAGACCGAAAACAAGTTCTTCGTCCTAAGCTGTGTCCGGCTTGGGATTGCTAGTAATGTTACCCTCGCGGGCTGGTTCGCAACCTCGGGCACCCAATACGCCAGCATGTTCTCCCGCACCTTCGACCCACCCGTCTTCTTCGCCTTCTTCGCATCCGCCGCCCCGTTCGCACCATCCTGCTCGGCGTTACCCTCCTCCTTCAGCTTGCTCTGCTCGTCGTCGCTCATTGGACACCACTCGAAATCTACCACACCGTCGATTTTGATGCTCTTCCGCTCGAGCAGGTTCATGCTCGGCACCTCGTATACGCTAATTTGCTGGCCGGGCGTAACGCGCGCGACGTATCGATCGTCGCTCGACCACTTGAGCTGAGGCCAACTCATTTGCTTCTTTTCCCCGCCTGACGCACCGCCGCCTGTCGTACCTTCAACGTAGAATGTACGCAGAAGATGACCGGTCGCAACGTCCCAGACTGCGAGGTTATTCCCCTCGTCGTCGGGCGAGAAGAACATCGGCCCTTGTTGCGCGCCGGGAGGAATGACGATCGGTTCGTTGGACCAGGTAACCAGGTATCGTTCGTTGGGCGAGAAGTCTACCAGCCGGGCGAGAGGATGTGCGATTCGACGGATGAGCGACCAGTCGGACCCTCCCCAGAGCTGCAATCCCTGTCGATGGAGTGTCGCAAGAACTGTCCCATGGGGTGCCCACGCGACGTACAGATCCGTCCAATTATGTCTCGCGAACGCTAGATCAGGCCCTGTTCGCGCGTTCCAGTGTATCTGCACCTCGTCGCCAACATATGTCAAGAACTGATCCCGCCCCGCTGGATCGGCGAGCCAGGAACGCATGTGTGCGCGTGGGGTGTAATTTGGTACGGTTGGAGGGACATAAGTCTCGTCGAGTGTGGCGAACTTTTCAATGTCGGTGAAACGGTTGATGGCAAAGGTGTGTTTAGCGTCAAATGGAAAGCCGTTCATGGCGGATAGGGCGAATGTGGCTTCGTCGGCGGTTGAGAACTCGGCAAATATATATCTGCCACAAATTATTAGTTGAAGTTGGTGATCGCTCGAGTACGAGAACTCACCCTTTAGACTTTCCTGTACTCTCATCATACGGCATGTACAAGCCACCATCCTTGACAGGGGCACCTTTTCGGCCAAAGTCCTTTTGGATCTTGGCAAACAGCCTGCCCTCACGCGAGTTGTCGATCGCAGGTACACCGTCGATCACCAGTACGTTGTCAAATCCCTCTTCAAACGCAACGGCATATTTTGCTTCTATATCACTGTAGTCGATGCCAAGATCGTCGACGCCGTTAGTGGAGGTCGGTTCAGGCATTGTGGGTGTTTGTGATGGGCGGCGGGTCTCGGGAAATTTACATGAGCGCACGTGATCTCAGATCTTCAGTGGCAGTGACAACTGCTTTCGGTTGTTGATCACTCCGCTCTGAACTGCACCCGAGCCAGCGAAGCGAGGTCCGGTTCAGCCCACTGTCTTTTTGACAAATGTTTTCACCGCTCTGCAAACCTACTGATGAGATTTTCATTATTATCTCCTTCCGGCCTCTCCATTGAGAAAGCCGGAAAAATACTGTCGTCCGCTCTCCTTCTGCTTTCCATATGGATATACACTTTCCCTACGGGCGCTTGAAACACTCTTCACATGTCTTCTCTTCACGTTTAACGATCCATATCAGGCCCGCTGGCCACCCACATGATTCAAATTGATATGAAATGTATGACGTAATATCCCGATTGTCGAGCCACATGTCAGATCAGGAGTAGCCACCCTGTTTGTTCTAGTGTCCTTCGCCGGAAGTTTTTATCTGATGGGCCTTTGACTGGACTCGCCTTACCTCGACCACCACCGGGCTGGTTCGACTTCGAGAAGAAAAGTGGTTTCGTGTGTCCCGTGAGTTCTGGTTGTGGGGGTATCGGTTGAATAGAGGACGCTGAGCTGATCGACCTTGTATTCCTTAGCCCCCGTGATCTGATCAGAATCCGTTCTGTATCCTGACCGAGGATTCTGTGACCCAGCATGGTAAGTTCCATGCTTCAATCGCGAGGCTAACACTCACCACCTTCCAAGGCCCAGCAACCCCCCATCGCTGATACTGCCAGCCAAAAAGACGACCTTAGCTCGGAGCACGAAGTCCATATCACACGGGACCGCATGCCCCGGCGCTTTTCCAGGAGCACGTGAGTGCCTCTCAGCCGAGTTTCCTTTCTTACCACTCAATCAATTTGCCACCTCACAGCTACACCGGCGCGCTCCTTCTAAACTCGGTCGCATTCGCACTCCCGGCGCTTTACGACACCCTCGTCAAGATATGGATTGCCCACCTCGACAGTTCGTTTGTTGTCACTACCGACTCATATACCTACATTAGTACCATCGTCGAGGTCCTCAACGAAGGCCTCCCGCGCGCCGCCTATCTCGTCATCGGAGACCCAACCGTCCCACTCGCGCGCCGTCTAAATCTCGTCAGCACCCTGCTTGCATTTCAGATGCTGGGAGGTTTGATTATGTCAGTTGTGTTTGTTGGAGCCGCACCAAAACTTGCTGCAGCATTTGTTCCGGCGGAAGTGAGAGATGCGTCGATTGGATATGTCAGGATCTCTGCGTGGTCTGCGTTAACCAGTGCAACCGAGACGGCCGTGTCCCTTGCTACTCGGTCATTGGACCGACCAGACGTCCCGCTCGCGATTAGTCTCTTCCGAACAGGTACGGTTTTGTTCTCGAATTTAATACGACTTAATAATTTAACAAATTGACTGATAGCGGCAAATATCATCCTGGACTTTATCTTCTTATCTACATTCCGCGTCCACATGCCCCATTCTCCAACCGTCAATACTCAAGCTTCGATTCGGATGGCATGTAATGGACTCGGGTGTATCGCCGGTCTTGTTTACTTCTTCTTCGTTGTGCGTCGGCTGCGTAAACATCACCGAATTGAAGAAAGCTGGAAGACTTTGTGGGTCCCAACGTGGCGCTCATTCATATCACTGGCCAAGCCGGGTTTGCACACCGCGACCGAGTCGGCCGTCCGTAACGCTTTGTATTTGTGGCTGATCCATGGGATCGTGAATTTGGGAAGTGACTATGCAACTGCGTGAGTATTTTCTCTTATGAAATTGGATGTGATCTAATTCTTCCCTTTATATTAGTTGGGGGATGTAAGTAGAGTCATTCGCAGACGAGGCGCGAGTCGCTAATATCCTTCACAGCTTCAATACCATCCGTTGGGGCCTTGTCATGGTCCCCGTAAACGCGCTTTCGGCAACCTCCTCGACCTTTGTCGGACACGAGTGGGGTCTCTGGCGAGATCGGGCCCTCGCGCAAGGCTTCACTCAAGCAAGCCTGACAGATCTTATAGGTACGCATATACCCCCCATGCTCAAGCCCTATCTCAGTACCCCCTCCCACAGGTCCTCGCAAACTCATCCCACTGCACGAGTCCACCGGAATCTTCCGCCCAGCCTTACGCTCAACATTCATCGCACTCCTCATCGAAGTCCCACTCTGCCTAATTTTTTCATTCGCTCTTGCCAAGCCTTTTGCAAAATACCTTTCAGATTCGGACACTGTTGCGGCAATCACGGCTAAAATGTGGCGCACAATTGACTGGTGTTATATCATGTACGGGACTGATACGCAGTTGGCTGCAATTCTGCTTGCGACAAGGCCGTATTGGTATTTGATGAATTCGCTTGCGGTGAATATTCTTTGGGTGTTCCCCTGGTGCGTAGCATTGCAGGTTGGGATCCCGATTACGGAGAGGTGAGTACTGCGAACGGTGCTTGAGCTAACTTGCTGACTAAGTATATATAGCTCGGCCTGGAAGTACCATTCACTTGTGTTCGGCGGGAGTCTTGTGGCGAGTTTTGTGGTGACGATTGCAACGGTAGCTTTATGGGCGGTGTGGTTGCTGCAAGGCAAGGTGAAGAAGCTATAAAAGTGTCTCTTGATTCGCTTGTTTTATAAACGCAAGCTATTGGGTTTCTGGATTGTAAATGTACCAAAATTTTGTCAATTTCTAGCGCATATAGCCTCCGAAAATGTCTCACTTTGGGGATGGAAAGCGTGCATCATCAGAATAAGTTCTCCCGGAGTTGCTTCCAATGATCAACGTAAATCATCCGGACCATGTTGTTGCATTCGAATGTATCTTGAGGGGACAAGTCCTACCGCAAACCCTTGATTCGGAGTTGGGTTGTGGTTTGGAAAAAATACAATCTGATATTCATTGACGGCGAGTATTGTCAAAAGATTTTGAAGGCGCACACGGAGCTAGAGTAGTAGGTAGTGTAATCGCGCGGACCCACACGAGGCCGCGGTAGAATTAGGAGATATTGTCGGCCTTGTGCACTACAACGCCTAGTACAGAACAAGGCGATGGTATCTCATCGAAGGCAGAGCTTGCAGATAGTATGCCCATAAACTCAAAACATTTAAGCATCTCACACATGTGACATAGCATAACGATTGCGTGTTGACAAACTCAATTTCATTTCATTTATTCAGGATACTGATATTGTATACAGCCAATCAAACGGCACTGTTCTTTAGTTCGTTGTTTCTAGATCCGGCTGTTAGTGACTATTGAGAAGTACAAGGGCTGATTCTTACTTGATCTCAAATTACTCGCCATACTCAGCGCCCGCCCAGGCCTCCAGCGTTGGGATGGACGGCATGAAAAAGTACTCCCCTCCTCTCGAAGTAACAAAATACTTTTCAGCGGGCGGACGAACGAAGTCCCGCGGCTTAGCTTTGACAAAACCGGATACCGAAAGATACTTCTCGTCCGATTGGAACTGAATTTCGACTTGATCGCCATTATTGAAGGAGGTGGCCTCGTGGAGAAGTGCTCCGTTGCTCGGCGCTTCAGGGCTATACCCAATGATAGGATCTTGGCCTAATAGGACATAATTGAGCGCTCGGCCAACAAAGCTAGATCCTGGCCTTATACATACCATGGTTTGTGGGTATGAACGAGGTCGTAGGGAAGTAATTGTTATTCCCATATTCAACCGATTGGCGCACGAACCCCTGGTCTAGACTAGACGCGTAGCAGACAAACAAAAGCCCGCGAGGTGATGGCTTCTTAGGATCATAGGCATCCCGTTCTTCTTTAGTGACCTAATCATGACTAAATATCCAATGTAAGAATGTATATACGCAAACATCTTACCTCGTCACCGTAGGGGATTCCCGCTCGGACGATTCCCCCCGCTTCCAGGAGTGATTTATCGATGTAAGGGTGCAAGTTGCGTGGGACTGTTTTCCTGGTATGTGCAGTGAACGGGCAGTAGTAGTTGCTTGGCGCGTTTGCGGAAACCCCAGCGACATCATCGACGAGGTAGTCAAAGTCGTTGATTCTATCTGGGTCCTCAGATATTTTCTTCGTTTCCTCTTCGTCGGCGAATATGTCTTGGTTGTCACGATAAGGACATCTAGCAAGCGGTGCGCCCTGTTATTTGGCGGATCAGCTCTGTAAAAGCTATTACGGATCTTCCAGACATACCGATTTCCACCTCCCAATCAAACGAGCACCGTACAAATCAATACCTTCTTGTTCGCTAAGCTCTGGGCCTGGGTTCCCTTCAGGAATAAAATCTTTCCAGTTCTTTCCGCGTTCCTTCACGTAATTGTCGAAACCTATTACGTCTTGTTCCAACTTCCTGAAAACCATCATCGTTCCGTCCTTGGTGCGGCGAGGGGACGCAGCCTGCGGAGGATGCCCCGCCGGTACTCAGCCGCAAATGCCGAAGGGCCACCACGTGACCCCGTAAGACGTACTACCAACCACATGAACGACACACATCATACGCGTGGTCGACATGTATTTATTCTCTTATTTTTGTTCCCACCTCCCTCCCTCTCTCGTTACTTCTCGTCTGCGTTGGCCATATACGCCTCCGGACTCGACAGACCTCGCGCTCGCACCTTCGGTCCAGTGCCACGCCCAGCCCTGCGATCCCCGCGGCCGCAGGCTGGGCGGGCCCGGCCCTCTGCTATTGCTCCCCACCTCACCGCGTACGCTGGTCCGCAGGTGCGAGCGCGATCTGTCTAGATAATAAATATATATATATATAGACACGCAAAGCCCGACAACGGCACGAAAGCTGAGTGCCCAGTCCGGACGTTTCTTAAGCAGCGAATCGCCAGTATGACCTATGACAATAACACCAGGGTCAACATCAAGGTATGGCTTGATAGCTTTCTCGCCAACACCACTATTCAGAAAGGAGTTAAGTTAATACTGTCTCAGCCAGAAATAATCTAATACCTACCGCATTACTGGCTGCGAGATACCATCCATATAGCCAAAATGCTCGTGCTTTCTCCATTGGTCAGGCCTATTCTTTCCCATAATCGAACCAACCTCCTTGATTGATGACCCAAATATATCAAGCGCTTTTCTCGAAGTCTCCTTGCATTTCTCCTCACCTAAAGACCGGGTTAGGCTCTCAATATTGCAAATCAAATGGTACTTACTAGCTTCAAATACGATTATGACCCCGTGCAAAGCATCCTGGTCGTTTCCTGCTGATCCATGTTCTTCGTCAAAAAATTTTGTGTCGAATATCTTCTCCCAATTCGATAAGTCGCCAAGATATGTCTTGTCATCGCGCATGCGACGTTTGTCGAAACGATCTTCGCCGATTGAAGTCTCCGGTTTGTCGAGGATCAAATTCAACCCCATACGAGTAAACCCGATTTGCCACCACTGGGCCCCATACTCGACTCGCTTGGGTGCCCGCTTGGGTTCAGACTCGGCAGCTTCCTTTTTTTCTTTTTCGATATCGTGGAGATGCTTGGAAACGTCCGCCGCACTTGTAGGCCTGAAGTCCCTTAGCTTGGTCTTAAACAACGTCGCGTTCTCGATTCTAAAGAATATGAAGTTCTCGGCTTCCTGAGGATTCGTGAAGCATGGGTTAAAATATAGTCGTTTCAACATACAACGAAATTTTACCTTGGACATTCCATAAACAGCATCTCCTTGAACATCACCTATGTCGGGGACTCGATCTTCGGGTCGACTCACATCCATTCGTAGATGCCGGTCATAGTCGGTCCGAGAAAGAGGCAAAATAGATCGGCCTTTCAAGTATGTGAACGACATGGTGTAGAGCGTTGAGGAGTAATTCGCAGAGGTGAGGAAAAGTGTTTCGGGAGAGGCAACTTATATATTGATTGCTGTGTACCTGTGCTATCTACACGCTCCGAGATTGGGGCACATAGACTGTACCATGCGCAACATCATGACCTTAGAATGTCTTTTTCGCAAAGTTTTACGACCGGAATCAAGGGAAAGATAGGAAGTTACACGCATATACCTCGTTCTAGGGTGGCCTTAAGGCGAATAGAACGGTTGATAAATTAATTCAGCTCCAGCGCCCTCAGATGACCCAGCGGACACTTACGATTGAGACGGCTTTCTGCCTACCAAAGTTGGATTTGTTCTCTCATACACACGGCGACTTCAAGCTATCGATGCCCCCTGTTCTGCTATAATCGCGCTGCGGCTGTTGCGAAGAGTATAACTATCAATCGATCCGTGCGGCTCGACCCATGTGTGGCTAAGTCCGTGTTCCGAGCTGTGACAGCGTCAAGATCTACAGACACGACAATAATTACCCCAAACTAATTTGCACTGATTCGTTTTCTCCATCTTTACCTCCGTCTTACATATTCGTAACTCGATGATCTCCCATTTGCTCCCACTCTGCGATGACGAAGGAGACCCCCACCGGTGATCACTTATGCCGACACACTGCTCTACTTGGAGCCGAGCAGAAGTCTTGAAAGTCTTACACCATCTTTCCCTTCTCAAGATGAAATCGGCCTTATCGAGAAAGTTTAGCGTGTATGCCTCAACAACGTTCAATTGCGATGTCTGCGATTGGTTGAAGACGCTCCGCTGTCTTGAAGCGGCCATATTGTTAGGGAGCCGCAAGGTTGATTTTACGTGATACATTCCCCGATGCAAGGGCTCGCGCGCGATTATCCTTAGACCTTCACACATCTAAGAGTGACCCCATGTTTGTTGATCATATGTATCTTCGCCTAATCAGCCGTCCTATACTAATCCCGGGCTTCATCGCAGGCCTAACTACATCAACTTCACCATCAGTACGTGATGGAGAGCTCATTCCACAGCGTGTGCATTTTCAACCACTCTAACCTTGAGATCGGTCAGTGCGTAACTGTCGAATCACCTCTTGTTTACCCTAACCTCCCAAATATTCTATGTTATTTGAGCGAAATTCAAGAGTAGATAGCGAATATACATGTTGTCATACATGGAATCAATGGCAATGGGCGGCCCTCGAGTTATGGGACATCTCGAGGTAATCTTATGAGCGCCTGTCTGTTCAACTACACACAGAGGTCAAATGAGGCCACTATGCTCTTCAATCGGTCGATTCTTTTGAGGTCACGAATTGACTCGAGCTTAAACATTTAAACCAACGTTACTCATTAGAAAATTAACGCGACACCGAAAAGCTCGTAATTAAGTAGGGGAGTTGCTGGTAGCGCAGTCATATGTCATTCAGGTGTATTTTGAATCGTGAGGTTTAAGCTGCATGTGGAGGTTGCGTAGGGATTATCGGGAGTCTTGATATATGAAGTAGCTACGGATATGCTGTTTACCACGGTCCAATTGGACATCCTACTCAAATGCAGGCTGTTGAAGGTCGTCGTTGAGACTATGGATTCACTGTGTACACGTGTTTATTTGGTATTTGATCGAAACAAGACCCTGTCACCCCTATTAGATAACGATTGCCTTCAAGCCTGATCTAATTTACCACCGTTATCACCCACAGCCAACCATATACCCTGTGTCTCCCATTGTACATCCTCAAGAAGTCCTCGGCAACCAAAAAGTAATTTTGCCATCCAAAGATGCGACTTATCAAGGTACCGCCTATCATTTTCACATTTCTCGTGCACGCAAGATGGGTTTCTTCGGCTCAACAAGTATCTCAACCTCATACGCCGAAAGGTATTGTTTTGATGCGCGTAGTATGTGGTCCAACTTAATCTCAATCAACTATCTCTGTAGACTCGAGTCTCGTTCCGTACGTGCGATACACTGAGGTTCAACTTCCGCCGATTCACCTGGACAATTTCTATGTCGACACCGGTCACAATCTGCAAACCAATCTCGCCCCCCAGCTTCTTCCATGGACCCATTCGAGCTCTTTTCATAAGAATGGCACTGTTCGACCCATTATTCTTGCTTCGTTCGACCCCTTTTCCGCGGTAGACTGGCTAACCTTTAATTCTACTACGTTTGACCTCAGTGGACAAACACCGTTCTCTCAATACTCTTTCAACGTCTCAGTCACCTTGATACCTATGTTCGTCAACAAGACAGAGGACATCGCTATCCCGCAAGTCAACAGCAGCACGCCTATTACATTTACGACTGCAACTTTTTCGATTCACGTGCTTAGCGAAGGCACTTCTGACGCGGATTTGAAAGGATGGACACCTTATCTTCTGGTGATAATATCCGTTATTGCTGTCATCAGCGTTATTGAAGTTTTGGCTACTTGTTTCTGGCAGGATCTCTGCTGCTGCTCGTGGAGGGTGCGCTCATCGAGGGCCCACGAGGGCGAAAAAATCGAGGAGACAAAACAACCCGAGGATGACACTGGAGCAAATTTTATCAGGAGCCTAAGCACGACGCGTCGTATACTGGAGTCTAGCCGGATTTTCTCTGGAGATACGGTTCAACATTCAAGTACCAACCAAGTTACCCCATACAGAATTGTTCCAAGTTCCAGTACAGTCTCCCGGCGATCAACTCTGGTCGTCAAACAACAACAGTTCGTTCACAATCAAGACTCTGAGGTTATTCAAACTATTCCATCGGACACAGAAGGTATTCAACGCATAAATACAAAAATTGGAACGCTTTTTGCCGTAGGGATTAACCTCGTTGGCGGCTCTCCTGACACGGTATGCAAGGATGTGGAAACTGGTTATCGAGTTCAGGTTGTGCCATACCCTCCGCCGTGGATGCAGTTTTGCCCGGATCGCCTGATACTTTGGGGAACCCCGTCGGAGAATCTGTCACAAGGCATGACTGTCAAGTTCAACGTCTCCGTTATTTCTAACTCATCGGGTTTAACTGTTGGGAAACTTGGCTTGAACGTATTTGCCGCGAGCCCCCCTGAGGAGGTAGAACAGTTCTTTAGTGATGTCTTCGCTGGTACCGAAAAGGGCGTGTGGTACGAGCACATCAACGGGGTCGACACACTGAACATTCTTTCTGGAACTGTTTACACACTTGGCTATCGCCCACGGGCTTTGGCGGGACAACACATTCAGGCAGGCCGGTACTATTTCAAGTGTAGTCAAGCACTCCCGTCCTGGCTTGGCTTAACCTTGAATCCGTTGGAAATCAGAGGGGATACGTCGGGTTGCAAACGGCGAGATCTGAGGGATTTATGGGTTATGGATCGGTATACGGAACGAGTCATCGCCAAGCTACGAATTACTCTGGTGATCGTTGAAGATTGGGTTTGAGAACGTATCAAAACTTATTTTGTAAGCGCATTCTTTCCACTGTACTTGTTATATGCATATGCCACGTCATTCTTTCCACCATCGTGACTGGTATGAGCAGAAGCTACCAGGTCTAGCTTTGCATCTACGTTGCCAAGGCCAAGTAAATCGAACTATTTGGCTTGAAT
>WSTJ01001747.1:0-11046 GCA_019623705.1 Ceratobasidium sp. 428 | reverse complement strand
TGACCCTAGGACTAAGCGCGGCTCTTATAAGATTCGGAGCCGCAACAACCTAAGAGCGAGTTATGTAAGGCTGTCCCTGAACACACGTGACACCCTTACTCATCGTACGTCCGCAGCCACTGGACACACGTGACCAACACGGAGTACACGTGACCAAACAATACTGCGGACTGCGGAATGGAATGACTCCCACCCTGTAGCAGGGTATGTAACGAGGCCAAGCAAGTCTGGAGGCCAAGCAAGTCTGGAGGCCAAGCAAGTCTGGAGGCCCCAGCTTGCTTTATACTCGTCAACCACCACCAAGACCTACACTGTAAACAGTAACTAGTACAAAACACGACTTTTGACACCACAAACAACGTAGCCACTACTTAAGGAGACCACAGAGAGAGACAGTGACCGAGGTCACGACAAGTCTGTGGGGGTTGCGGAACACTTTTGTGTTAGGGATGTTGAGTGGCTAAGGGGCTGAGATCTCGTGGTACTTTGGACTCAGGTGAGCGGCTATGTTCTGTTACTCATTGCTCACGCCCTGTCCCCCCTACCATTGGACTCTGGTGTTATTGAGTAGTTATATTTTCTTTCAACAGAGAAAACATGTCAGAAAACTTAAGCTAAACTAAGTCAAATTAACCTTAATTTAGCCCTTTAGACTCTTAACAACTCCCCCCCGCTTGTTAAGGTTAATTTGGTTAAATTAACCTGGGGGGGTCCTAAATTTAACCAAATTTAACCAAATTTGACGGATTTAAGCCCCACTTTTGATCATCCCAAAATTGACCCATTTGGCTTACTACAGTCACCAGAGCCTTCTAGCACACTCAAAAACATGTTTGGAGGGTGTTTTGTAGGTCAAAGCTTAAGGTGCTAAATTCATGTAAATCTCGTTAAATTTCATTAAATGCCTTAAATCTGCTTAATTTAGCAAAATTATGCCCCTAGGGCTTAATCACACTTCCGCTTTTTCCTGATGTTGCTTCTCTCAATGCGGCGGATAGTGGTATAGGATTACAGAACTGCCTAACCTTGAGTTAGTTGTACTGGTACCTTGAGTTGTAGGTTTTGAGTATATGTCACGTGACCTGTAAAACTTTGTGTAATTTACTCCTACGTTACCAATAAATGTTCAAAAGAGAAGCTGGACATGCTCCTTGTAATGCATCAAGCACCACGTCTGCCAACGTCACTGTCCTTGGTTGCACTCAAGCACCATCTACTGTTTGTGAATTGCACCGACCTTCCTTGCTTGTTCCAAAAGCTAGAAAAGTAACGAAGGCAAAGTTAGCGTTATGCAGGAGAGGGACAAGGCTTGCAATGAGATGCTGCTGAAAGACAGTGAGTAATATCTTTTCATTAATTCTCATCATTGATGCTCGCAATATGCAGAATTATCTGATGTTCTGTGGTGCCAAGTGTCCAGAAGTGAGCCCATTGACCTCAATCTTCAGGAGGATACAATGGACGCCTATGCATGGGTTGACGTTGATCACAAAGTTGGATCTGACGACAAATGCCAAGAAGAAATTGACATTCTGAAGGAGTTGGGACTACCGTCCAACAACTCTGCTTGGTCAAATCAGCTCTCAGCGGAGCATGAGGCATGGACTACGCAACTTCCCAACCTCTGCAATGCCTACCTAGCATATTGTGCGGGAATAAGGCTATCGGAGCCTATGGAGCTCAACGAGAGCGAGTCAAGCGTGACTCTACCATGTATTGGCGTTAGTAGTACGTATATGCAATCTTTTGGTGTAGATTTAAGTTAACTTTCAGCCTTGTAGCTGAACACTCAAAGACGTTTCCGCTGCCAGGCCCAGATTCATGGGTGAATACTACACTTGTTTGTCATGGTTTCCCGGCACCATCCCCTTCTCGACCAACAGTGGCCATATCCTTGGAGTTGCTGAATATATTGGCAGCCGTGCAGCGCCGAGCACCGTCAGCTAGCGTTGAGGCCTTATCCAAGGCATTTAGTGATCTCCGTAACGTAGGTCCTGTGTCATGACTTGACACGCTTCCATGAATATACTTAGGATTTTACAATATTTCTCTGATACACTTTCCTTTTACGGAACATTGGTCATAAGCTTAGTTATCATCTTTGTAATTCTTGTCATCAGGGATCATTAGTCAGAAGTCACGTGATCATGGAATATTCTGGAAGCATTAGTCATCTGCTATTTCACATCTCATATCAAATACCTGTATGCTTGGTTCGCTTCTCAGTTTGTACACGTAGATACATGGCTGTGCTCCCTAGTGTATATAACCAAGGGCAAGTTTGAGGTTACAGACCAAGAACTTGACCTCCTCGTCAAATACAGTTCTCTCTTACATCCTTTGGTCACTGAGACATCTCGTCCTCATACCCTTTACTCATCATCCATCACATCCTTGAGGACTCTGACATCCTGTGTGATTCCGTATATTTCTGGCTCACATTGTTTTGTTTAGGTGCCATATAAGACACATTTTTGCACACAACTGACATCCACTCTCAATGTTTTCCACATGATATGCCGTATGGCTCAACGTCGACTTGATCAAGCGATGGGCAGAGACTCACCAGAATGGAGAATAAAAACTAGTTGTCCCCCGTGTACTTACAAGGTGAATTCAATTGTGCCTTTATGTACATACACTTGTTGCTTAATGTATGTTTCAACTCGGCCAAAGCTTGAAGGCAAGCCTGAGTTAGAGCACGCAATGCTAGTCACATGTGACGGCAACAACTCTCTCAAGCGATGCTCGCGCACTGGGAATGCCAACACATGTGTTTACAATTTGGACTATTATATACGTGACTTGGATGTCAAAAGATTCAAGGATGAAGTAGCGCAGGGCCGCAGCTCTCAGAAGTCAGAATCAAAGGACCAGGATACGCAAAGCTCAGAGTGTGAGAAGCAATGGAAAAATGCAGCAGCTGACTCTTGCTCTGCCGGCAAACCAAAAAAGTTTTTTGAAGCAACTAGGGTTTTCGTATCAACTTGTCGACACTCATGCGTTTTGACAGTGTGTAACATAATAAGATTGGGCAAAAAGTGAGTGCATTTAACACAAGAACTTACCATAGACTGAGCAACTATTGTATAGGGCCAAATACATGCTTGCAACTGTGAATAAACTGATATCCACGCTTGGTCCTCTGTCGTGACCCGCTCTCACGCTTCACGACCTTTTGCGCTGCGCGCCTTCCTTCTTGCCTTGCGCCCTAGCGCTAACACACCTTCTTACGTTGTCTCGTGGCTAGGTTTTGCCTCCACTGTATCTGCCCACTTCTACAATGTACTGCCTCGCTTTACGATGTATGACTCACGTACGCACAGACCATGTACCTCGTAGTATATTTACAGTGGAGAACAAGCCGAGTACCCTCAGCTTGTTCTACCTCGTCAACTCTCCCCTCTACAGTGTGACTATACTAGCAGGCTTTAGCGCGGCTAGTGTTACAAGTAAGGCAGCGTTGGATTAGCATAGCAACTTAGCACTTCGGGCAGTCGATCCTCATTCCCTTCAGATCGGACTTAAGACCGCTTCGACTCGTGGCTTGCACCAGCCACCAGACTAAAGACATCAGACATCACCAGTGCCTATTCAGGCCAAGGGACCGCAGTCCACATCGTAGCCACAAGGCGCACCCACAAACGGGTTGCAACAAGACACCTCCAGCACAAGCGCAGAGTGTACCGAGTCCCTCGACGGACAAAAGAGCGAGCTCACACCTTAAATATTACAGGGTTGTGACATTGTAGAACAAGCTTTACTCGTGGCTTAACTTACGAATATAAAGAATACAAGCCGGGTATCCTCCTATACAGGCACGACATGTCCCAACATAGTAACCAAGACACCGCCACCTTCGGCGCAGGCCGCTACCCTGCACGAAGTTGGCAGCCCTCAGAACGAGCGGCAAGCGCTGCACGAACACCCCAACCAGAGATCGTCTTCACAAATAATAACGACGATCTAGACCTCACCCTCACACTCCCACAAGGCGTAATAGACGCAATTAATAGAGGACCTCAGGGGAGACAAAGTAACCATACCACTATAGAAGAAGTCCCTGACGAAGGAGACAATACCCAACCAAACCCTAACATCACAGTTCAGGGAGTGCCGGGAGGGTTTCCAGGGACCCAATCAGTAATCATTGGAAGGCATTCACAATCCCCTCCACAAGATGCACTAGTACAGCGACATCCCCTTACGGGCCAACAAACACTGCGTCGTGATCCCTATACAGGGGAATACCTACGATCACGCGCCCCATCACCAGTCAGGGCCATTGAAGAAGGAGTAGTGCCAGAAGACGCTCTTCAACACCTAAGGGACCAAGGCGCATTAGGCCCTAGACCAGTTATCAAACCACCCCACGAAGAAGAAGAAAGGCCTCTAGCGGAACTATACCCAATGGAACCTATAGTCGAACAGATCCGTCCAGCCAGCACCGCCTCAATTAGGTCCATGTCCTCGGAAGACACCTTTGACTGCCCACCAACGCCAGCCCGTCCACGATTTAGGCACGTCGAAGCCCGTTGGCCCCCACCTCAGGGAAGACAAGAGGATCCGGAACACTATGTAAACCAATTTATGCAACGATGGACGACACAACTCCTCGCAGATCTACAGCCGCAACTCCGCCCTTTAGCTGAGGTCGGAGAAGCACTTAACCGAGTAACCAACGCCATAGTTACCCAAGGAGAACGATTAAACCATGTAGACGCCTGCATCGCCGCAGGAGAGGGAAGGATCCAACAAAGCCTCAACAATTCCCTCCAGGCATACAACCTGACAAGAGAACTCGGGGTTAACATTAATAACCTCACCAACCACCTCAACGTCCTCCCGCAAACCCTGGAACAAGTACGAGAAGGGGTCGTACAGCAAAACTGGATCAATACAGAATTCGGTCAAGCCCTAGCTAATCTGGACAACACACTCCAAGAATTGCATCAGGGGATCAATACCAACCTTCAAGGAATCAGGGGTTCTCTTCTCACCCAAGAAGGACAACTCGAGACCCTCGTAGAAGTTATCCAGGCAATAGACCTACAACCTAGGGAGGCAGCACCAGCCCCTGCACGACCAACAACGGCGGCTTCAATGCACTCCAGTCTCTTCGAATTCGACTTTGGAGTCGGTGACCAACCACAAAGCACCCAAGTAGGAAGGCGAGAAGCTCGCACTACCAGGGACGATGTCCCCAAATCTGCACGAGTCAAAATGCCAGAAGCCTTCAGTGGCAAATGTGGCCAAGAAGCCAAAACTTTCCTAATGCGCATGGAACTTTACTTCCGGGAATATACTGAGCATTTTACGGACACTCGCAAAATAGGCGCTCTCCTCAATAACATGAAGGAGGGAGAAGCCCAACGATGGGCCAGGCCCCTCCTTAGCAAATATCTCGCAAACGAAAATCACCCCTATTTTGCCACCTGGCAAACAATGCGCGAAGCCTTCCTCCTCGCATTCAGCGATCCTACCAAAAAGGAACGTGCGATCCGGGAAATAGGAAAACTCATTCAGGAAGGGTCCGCCCAGCGTTACGCCACCCAATTTAGGACCTTAGCAGAAGATCTGGACTGGGGGAGTCGCGCCCTAATCGACCGTTTTAAGGAAGGCCTGAAGAGGGACGTCAAAACGGAGCTCCTCAAACAAGGACTAACAAGGAACCTGGACAACTGGACCCTGGAACAATGGATTGCGGCCGCAATCCAAATCGACGACCTCCTCTTCTCCACTCGGTCAGGGGATCAGGGCCGCCCCAAGGACCAAAATAGAAGACCCGACCAACGGAATAAGGATAAGCCCTCAGGCTCTCAACCCCGAGTACCCACGGAAGAAATCGAACGACGAAGGAAAGCCAACTTGTGTATCAAGTGTGGCAAATCAGGACATTGAATTAAGGACTGCCCTTCCAAGGAATGGGTCTTACCCAAGAAAGAGTCAGGAAAGAAAGCCGAGATCACCGAAACACCGGACGAAGACCATTCTAACTCCACAGAGTCGGAAAACTAGATTTGCGCCCTGCCTCCATGTCAGCAAGCCCCTTACCCCCTTTTAAGCATGTATACTACCTAAAAGCCTCAAGTAATACACCTACGACTTATACCAGCTTAGAAGGAATCATGGACCCCGTAAGGACCCTTGTAGACTCCGGCTCCTCCAGAAACTTTATCGATATCGTCTTCGCCCGCAAACACTCCATCCCGCTCATCGAGCTTCAACACCCTCGTACACTCGTTGCCATAGATGGCAAAGAAACCACCGAACGCATCCGATCCAGGTGCAGTCTCACCTTCACCGTAGAAGGAAGAACCTTCAAACAACGATTCTATGCCACGACCCTAGGGGACCCGCTCATCCTTGGAAGAACCTGGCTTACAGAAGCAAACCCTAGTATCAACTGGGACCCCTTTACGATTACATATAGAGACGAGACCCTTCAACACGCCCTCGAAGGAAAGAAGGCTGAAAGCCAAACAACTATCCCGGAAGAATTCCGGGACTTCGCCAATGGTTTTGACGCAGACCTATTCAAGGGGCTTCCTCCTCACCGGATCCACGATTGCGCCATAGACCTCAAAGAAAACGCAGAGTTACCAAGACCTGCAAAAACCTACCCTATGTCCCCAGCCGAATCAAGAGCCCTCACCGAATACTTGGACACCGAACTCAAAGACGGCAAAATACATCCAAGCAAATCATCAGTAGCCGCACCATGCTTTTACGTCAAAAAGGCAGATGGCTCCCTCCGCCTGGTAGTAGATTACAGGAGGATTAACGAAATCACTACCAGCAATCAGTTCCCTATTCCCTTGCAAGGCGATCTCTTAGAAAAGCTCCAAGAAGCTAAGGTCTTCTCTAAGATAGACCTCCGCTGGGGTTACAACAATGTACGCATCAAGGAAGGAGACGAATGGAAGACCGCTTTCAGAACCAAGGAAGGACTATACGAATACGTTGTCATGCCCTTCGGTCTAAAGAACGCACCAGCAGTCTTTCAACGCTTTATGAATGACTTGTTCAGGGATCTAATTGACGTATACGTAGTTGTCTACCTGGACAACATTCTTATCTTCTCCAAAAACAAAGAAGACCACACCAAACATGTCCGAGAAGTCTTAAGAAGGCTAAGGGAGAACCATCTCTTCGCGAGACCCTCCAAATGTATCTTCTACACCGACACCGTCACTTATGTCGGTATCGTTATCACCCCGAAAGGCATCTCTATGGAGCAAGATAAAGTTGCCGCTATCACGGAATGGCAAGCGCCAAGAACGGTTAAACAGTTACAATCTTTTATAGGCTTTGTCAACTTCTACCGACGCTTCGTCAAAGATTTGAGCAGAATTGCTCGACCCCTCAATAACCTCACCCTCAAGGATTGCAAATGACAGTGGGGGGAAGAAGAGCAAAGAGCCTTCGATAAGATCAAAGAGTTAATCGTTTCGGCCCCTGTACTTGCCCACGCAGACCCAAATAAACCCTACGTCCTGGAAACAGACGCTTCAGGGGTAGCTATGGGCGCCGTGCTTAGCCAACGCCAAAACGACGGGTATCCACACCCAATAGGGTACCTCTCAAAGAGCTTCAACAGCGCCCAACTCAATTACGATACTTACAATAAAGAACTATGCGCCATTATCACAGCCTTCCAGCACTGGCGCATCTATCTAGAAGGAACCAAGGAACCCATCACGGTCTACACAGACCACAAAAACCTTATCTACTGGAAAGATGCACAGATCTGGAACAGGCGACACGCACGGTATTACCAGATCGTCCAATCCTACAATTTCTTCATCGTCTACCGTGCGGGTAAATTGGGAGAGAAGCCGGACAAACTTTCAAGAAGATCCGACCACTTGGACACCCCTAACCCAGCACAGGTCATGATTGCAGCAGAACGCTTCCTAGGATTCAAGGGAGACGCGCAACTTGACCTAATCATGACTATCCGGGAAGCGCAGGAAGACGATGAGTCAATGACTACACTCCTAACGAGTACCCAAAAGAAGGATGACTTACCACCCTCTGTCCGAAAGCAGTACGCCAAATACACATGGGAGGACAATCTCCTAAAGTACGAAGGGCGAATCCTCATCCCGGATAACAGAGAGCTGCGCCTCCGTCTTCTAGAAGAGCACCACAACTCCCCTATCGCCGGACATCAAGGACAGGCTAGAACCCTTGAACTCCTATCACGCAATTACTACTGGCCAAGCATCAGACAGCAGGTGAACACCTTTGTTGACACCTGTGAAGTGTGCCAGCGGAGTAAAGGAACCAAGCAGCCGACACCCCCAAAAAACATCGATCTCCCAAGTGCCCCATGGGAAGAAATTAACTATGACTTCATCATAAAGCCCCCCGAGTCAGAAGGACTGGATAGCATCCTAGTCGTCATAGACCGTTTCTCTCGGCAGGCCCACTTCATCCCTTGCCGGGAATCCACAAACACTGAAGAACTAGCGGAGATCTTTGTAAAGGAAGTCTGGCGACTTCATGGACTACCTAAGAAAGCAATATCCGACCGCGGAGTAACCTTCAACAGTCACTTCCTGAAGGCGCTTTACGAGCGCCTAAACATAGAACCTGCAATGTCCACAGCATACCACCCAGAAACGGACGAACTCGCGGAACGATTCACCGAGGTCAGGGACGAAGCACGCGCTATGATGGAATACCATCAGAAGGAACAACAGGCGCCCAAAAGAGAATTCCAAAAAGGCGACAAGGTCTGGCTCATCACTTCCAACATCCGTACCAAACACCCTGCCAAGAAGTTAGACAACAAGAAGTCCGGACCCTTTACCATAAGCAAAAAGATCTCATCCCACACGTACCGCCTCAATCTACCCAAGTCAATGCGGATCCATAACGTCTTCCATATCAACCTTCTTACGCCCTACAAAGAAGACAAGCAATTCAATCGGCTCCAAGTCCGACCTCCGCCGGTCATCACAGAACAAGGGGAGGAGGAATACGAAGTCGAGAAGATCGTGTCATGGGAACAAGAGAAGGACGGGCTATACTACCAAGTCAGATGGAAAGGCTATGGCCCGGAGGAAGACACCATGGAACGCGCCGAAAAGATCACAGCACTAGACCAAGTCATGAAGCGTTTCCGAAAGGACTACCCGCACGGACCCCTACCCAAAGGATATAAAAAAGAAGGGGGAAAGCAGGAAACCTCAGCACCAGCAACTACCGCTACAGCTACAACTCCCCTTGCACTCTAGACCTTTTTTTGACTAAGTCCCAACTCCTGCAATGGCCCCCGTC
This sequence comes from Ceratobasidium sp. 428, assembly GCA_019623705.1. Lineage (NCBI taxonomy): Eukaryota > Fungi > Basidiomycota > Agaricomycetes > Cantharellales > Ceratobasidiaceae > Ceratobasidium > Ceratobasidium sp. 428. The sequence continues at coordinate 1,758 of WSTJ01001747.1, read as the reverse complement.
CACTCCACCGTCCGCATCTTCTCCAACCGCCGCGGTGCCCGCCGCGATTGGGCCGAAGACCTTGCCCTCTGGGCCAAGGAAGGGCTCGACGCCCGCTTTACCCGGTCCCAGGAAACCGGGGACTCCCCCTACGGCCGTATGTGCAGAGGGATGGGGGAGGACGCCTACCTGGAGTCAAGCACTGACTTCAAAAAATTATGGCAAGCAGACATCCACCGGTGGACCCGGACCCTGCGTGGCTCCCGGGAGTTTGCCCGGTTCCTTGACCCAACCGCCTCCCTCGACCGCATCCCGCAGCACAAGCGCGGTCCCCTCATCTGGGTCAACGAGACCGAGATGCACCACCCCGACTTCGGGACCCTCGCCTGGGTCGGAAAAGACAAGCGGCCCATCTCCCCGGCCGAAATCGACCACTGCGGCATGTTCATCTGCCGCGGCTGCATTGCCCCCACGGTGCAAGAGGTTGTCATAGAGTTGAAAGGGAAGTGGGGGGGCAAAGACTCGAACGTCAAGTGGGAGGAGGATGGAAGTTGGAGGATCTCGCTGGAGACACACGAGTTGTGGTCCCAGGAGATGGTGAAGAATGCAAAGAAGGAGTGGGAAGCGCAGGTCCCAAAAGCCTATGGCCGGGAAGACCTCCTTAGTTTAGATTACAGCGAGATTTTTTCTTTAATCGCTGTAAAAAGGATGACAAAGAAGGAGTTCTGGGAGTGGTTGGACCAGCGGGCCTGGGATAGGTCTAACGAGGACCTGTCAAAAGATTGCGCTAGACTAGCTCTGGACGAGTCCTGGCCCACCTTATCGGCGGCTGCTCGTACCTAACTTTGTATTCTCCCTTTTTTTTACGAACTTTTGCTTCTTTTGTGTGCATGGCCCGTTCATGTCCCCTAAACGGACCACTAAGAGGGGGACAATGTCGTGACCCGCTCTCACGCTTCACGACCTTTTGCGCTGCGCGCCTTCCTTCTTGCCTTGCGCCCTAGCGCTAACACACCTTCTTACGTTGTCTCGTGGCTAGGTTTTGCCTCCACTGTATCTGCCCACTTCTACAATGTACTGCCTCGCTTTACGATGTATGACTCACGTACGCACAGACCATGTACCTCGTAGTATATTTACAGTGGAGAACAAGCCGAGTACCCTCAGCTTGTTCTACCTCGTCAACTCTCCCCTCTACAGTGTGACTATACTAGCAGGCTTTAGCGCGGCTAGTGTTACAAGTAAGGCAGCGTTGGATTAGCATAGCAACTTAGCACTTCGGGCAGTCGATCCTCATTCCCTTCAGATCGGACTTAAGACCGCTTCGACTCGTGGCTTGCACCAGCCACCAGACTAAAGACATCAGACATCACCAGTGCCTATTCAGGCCAAGGGACCGCAGTCCACATCGTAGCCACAAGGCGCACCCACAAACGGGTTGCAACAAGACACCTCCAGCACAAGCGCAGAGCGTACCGAGTCCCTCGACTGTTACGCGGCAGTAACTCTTGCATTGGCAAAATGACGAAGGCAACGGATAGTGTGTAGTGGCCGAGAGCTACTGAGTAGTAACGTGAAGCTATCTTGTTGGATCAAAGATAACTTAGTAAGGCAGGGTTCGTTATCTCAAGCGTACACGGTCAGTTAAGACGTGTCCGGTCAAGGAGTCGTGAGATCGTAACAGTAACAGTACCTGTGGACAAGACTGAGTCTAGTCTGTTTAACTTGGCAGAGCGCTCACTAGTAGCGAAGCGCCAAGGTTCTTTTAGTAAAGGGAAG
>WSTJ01001746.1:0-11049 GCA_019623705.1 Ceratobasidium sp. 428 | reverse complement strand
AGTCACTGTTCCATCAGGGAACATACTTCTTACTTGTGATTAGTGGTTTATCGTCTTATCTTCGAGTAGACTTGACACAAGGTCAAGTTCTTCTAAACCATCCGTCCTCATCGCACCCCCTATTCATCCCTGTTGAGAACTCATTTGGGACAAGCGCTGGTCCGGTGAATCAATAGATCCAGGGTGACCCTCGTAATAATCAAAAGCGAGGACCTGCTATCAGTAACCGGGGAGTACCGCCCCCTTGTGTAGTAATCTTCATACCCTTTTGGGATTCATATCCTCCACTCAGCGCTCCTAGCCAGTTGAACCAACCGCTTGCAGAGAATACACCGGACGCTTATTGCTATAAGCCGGCAGTTACTGTTCAACGCTAGTTGCGGAGACAAGGAGTTAGCGCCTGAAGTGGTTAACTATTGATCGAGTAGCCTTTTAAGGTGAACGCACGACCAAATCTGGCACTCTCAGAACACGACCGTTGTTGCTACTGCAACTGGTTCCACCCCGAAGTTCGCTGCTGGAAAACTTATTCCCCAGCCAAAGTACGTAAGGGAGGACCTTGCAAATCTACTATTCGCTACATCCCAATCAAACCTCAACAACTACGCAACCGGGCTCAACAGTGTTTTGTCACACCCCCCGGTTCCCCCAGTTGTAACATTTGTTTTAGACTCAACGACGGGTCTAATACCATCCAGTGCCCTTATTGTCCGAAAAGGGACGCATATCGTATCCAGGAAACCTTCTGGCAATTCAAATCTCGCCTCTAAACAGTTCGTCTTCAGTTACTAGAAACCAACCAATACCAAAGTTTTCTTTCTTTAGTGTTACCTCCTCTAAACATCCGCGCCGAACCATTGGCCGCCGCACCCCCGCCTCGATCAAGACCCTTACCTGCTCTCAGGTACCCAAATCCAGAAACTTCCCAACTTGAACCAGCAATCCTACCACATATCGGTTGGACGATCAAACCCAACGGAAACATTGGGTTGTACCTAATCGGTATCCCAAATACGTTTACAAGCCTTTACAAGAAAAGGGCTTCAAATTTAGCAAGATTGCTGTGGTATCAAAAGTGGGAATACCTATATACGGAGGAACCACCTGTCTATCAAGAAGAAGAGGTCGCGGCTCCCTCATATTTTAACACACTAAAAAGAAAAAGAGAAAACGATGGCGGCCCCACCTCCTCCCAATTTCGGAGATATGACAATGGGGGAACAGATCACGTGGTTGTGTAACGCTATGACCAACGTAGTATTAGCAGTGGATGACATTAGAGGCAATCTGGCTGTAGCTCGTACCGAAATACAAGATTTAGAAACCCAAATGACAAACGATCGAACTCATTTCGATGAACAACTTGGCTTAGCCGGAGTTGATGTAACAAATACATTTAATCGTGTGGTGGGCATTGAAGCCCTCGTAAATACGGTGATCACCAATCAAAACCTACCTCCCCCACAAGGAGGAGGACAACCACAAGGAGGTCAGCAAGGAGGAGGACAACAAGGCGGACAGCAACAACCTCCCCCTCCACCTCCAGCTGGCCCTTTGGGGCAAGTCAAAATGGCTAAGCCCGACAAATTTGACGGCTCTAAACGAGAAGAGCTTCGTAAATTCATGACATCCTGTCGTCTCTTCATGGACACCAACATGCCAAACCATGGAGAAGACGCTAAAATTGCGTTTATCATTTCATACCTTGCTGGGTCGGCCCGCCAATGGGTCCAATCTTATCTTGAAGTCGATATGCTTGGTAACCAAGTAGTGCTTTGGTTACATGATACTACTCTCTTCTGGCGTGAAATGAACGCCCGTTATGGTCAACTCAATGAAGGGGATGACCACAGGCAAGAACTTAAAAAATTACGCCAGAAGGGTACAGTCCAAGACTACCTTACCGAATTCCAACGCCTATCGGCCTACTTGGGTTCCAACGACATTACACTGCGAGATATGTTCTATGACCACCTATCTATGGAAATCAAACATAGTATGTTGGCACAAAGCTTTGATCCGGCCGGCACCACTATTTTCAATGAAGTCGCCGAACGAGCTTTACTTATTGACAAACACATCCAACAGTTCGCAAAAGTCGAAAAACCTAAAACTACTTCTCCTTCGGCCTCTACTACTACTGCCCGGACAACCACAACCACCACCACCCAAGCCACAACCACTAAAGCCCTTTTAGCAAAAGGAGACCGCGTCTTTACCATAGGGACGGACGGTCGCGCCACTCGCGGCAAGGTCACTAAAATTGCAAAAAATGCAAAGGGATTTAATGCACCGTGGGTAAAATGGGACGGTCAGGATGGAGAAGTGAAGATGACCTTTGACTCTTTAAAAAAAGATACTCGGCCAGCACCTAGTACGCCGAGTGACACCAAGGGTCCTGGACCCATGGATGTTGATAGCGCAGGAAAAGGGAAGTCTGTGATGATTTGCAACCGCTGTCAAGGCAAAGGTCATATGGCCAAAGATTGCCCGAGTAGACCTATGTCGGGATACGAAGCATCAGTAGAAAAAGTGGAGTCGGAAAGTGAGGAGTCGGAAAAAGAGGACGCCTGAACAGAGCCAGGAGGACTGTTTTGGGCGAAATCTTGAACAAGGTGAATGCGCGTAACAACAATAAAATAGACGAATTGGAATGTATGAGTTTGGAAAATAAAACACAGCTTTTACTCTACTTCCGCGCGCATCCACTAGAAACCACTCCTGATCAGAAAACGACTTACACCATGAAAGGCTTCCAAGGCTGGGCAATGTTGGACTCCGGTGCCACCTCCACTTTTACTAATCGTCGACTAGTAGACGAATTTAAAATACCAACAAAAAAATTGAAAAACCCTAGAAAACTCCGTGTCATCGATGGGCGCGACATCGCGTCAGGACAAGTCACTGAGTACTGCGCCCTCAATCTTGAAATATTTGGACACAACGAAGTCCTAAGTGCATATGTAGTGGATATTGGAAAACATGACTTAGTGCTGGGTATGTCCTGGCTAAGTGTCCATAACCCTACAATCGACTTTAAAGACAAAAGTGTGTCCTTCAACTCTGAATTCTGCGCGAAAAATTGTCTACACACAGCGCACACTATCTTCTCTGGCCGCACTCCTGAAATAGAACTAGCAGCTACCGACGAGTTACCATCTAACTACCGGGAGTTTTCCAAAGTCTTTGCTGAGGAAGAAACAAGTCCCTTACCTCCTCATCGTCCTTATGATATACAAATTGACCTCAAACCAGACGCACGACCTAGACATGGTCCCATCTATAGCGTCGGAGTTAAGGAAGATGAAGAAATGAGGTCGACGATCCAGCGCCAACTAGAACATGGACTAATTCGACCTTCCAAATCACCAATGGCGTCTCCCGTTATATTCGTGAAAAAGAAAAATGGCAAACTTAGGATGTGCATCGACTATAGGCGACTTAACGACATGACTGTAAAGAATGTATACCCACTTCCACGTACCAATGACCTCATCGAGAAACTTCGAGGTGCGAAGATATTTACAAAGCTCGACCTCAAATGGGGATACAATCTAGTACGCATCCGCGAAGGTGACGAATGGAAAACCGCATTCAAAACAAAGTACGGTCTATTTGAATACCTGGTCATGCCTTTTGGCCTTACAAACGCTCCAGCTACATTCCAACACTTTATGAATGACATCCTCCGCGATATTTTGGATGTCTTTGTAATTGTGTACCTTGACGATATCCTGATTTTCTCAAAAGATCCCAAAAACCACCCAGGCCATGTTAAAGAAGTCTTATCCCGCCTAAAGAAACACAACCTTTACTGCAACCTAGAGAAATGCTTCTTTGACGTAACAGAGATCGACTACCTAGGCCTAATTGTCTCGCCTGAAGGGGTACGAGTAGACCAGGAAAAAGTTACCAAGGCAGTGGATTGGAAAACCCCCCACAACGTCAAATCCTTACAAGAATTCCTGGGCTTTGTTAACTTTTACAGAAAATTTGTACCAAATTACTCTGGCAAAGCTCGTGCACTATTTAACCTGCTGCGTAAGGATACGGCTTGGAACTGGGATAAGGAAGCGCAAGACGCCTATGAAGCTCTAAAACAGGCTCTCAAATCGGCACCGTTATTAATCCAACCTGATCCGGCCAAACAATTCTATCTAGAAACGGACGCATCGGATTATGCGGTAGGAGGGGTACTTTCCCAGATTGCGGATGATGGAAAAATGCACCCTATTGCATTCTTGTCCAAGTCATCATCTCCGGCAGAGAGAAACTATGACATCTACAATAAGGAACTTCTAGCAGTCATAAAATGTTTCAAAGAATGGCGCCACCTGCTTGAGGGTACCGAGTTACCTATCCAAGTTCTATCAGATCACAAGAACTTGGGGTACTTCCAAACAACTAAGGAACTCAGAGGACGCTTAGCGCGTTGGGCAAACTTTTTAGCGGATTTTAATTTCCAGATCCTTTACAGACCAGGCGCTCAGAATAAGCGAGCAGACATCTTATCACGGAAGGAGGAACACCGTCCTGAAGGGGGGGGTGAAAACTCCGTTTTGCTGCCTCCAGAACTATTCATTGCAGCAATAACGCCCGACCATGATTTGGATCAACTGATTAGAGATGGTATTCTTAAGGACCCACACCTATCCAAAGTCATCACAGCCCTCCGAGATAACAAAAAAGTTAAGGATTGGGAATGGGACGATAGGTTCTTACGGTTCAAGGGCAAGATATACGTACCCAACGATAAAGAACTAAGGAAACAAATCCTAGAAAGCCGTCATGACAACATAGCAGCAGGCCACCCAGGACAGTTTAGAACTTATGAACTGGTCTCCAGGAAATACATTTGGTCTTCTATGAAGAAATCGGTAAATGATTACGTGGCACACTGCGAATCTTGCATCAGAAACAAACACAGCAACCAGGTACCCCCAGGCCTCCTCAACCCTATTGAGTTACCCCTTAGGCCTTGGGAAGAAATCACGTACGACCTGATTACACAGTTGCCCGAGTCTGAAGGATTCAATGCTATCCTCACAGTGGTTGACCGACTGTCCAAAATGGTCCACTTTATCCCCACTACCTCTAAGGCTACCGCTATCGATGTTGCCAACTTGTTTGTCACTTATGTATGGAAACTACACGGCCTACCAAAGAAAACCATTTCGGATAGAGGACCCAACTTTAACTCCAAGTTCCTCCGCCAACTATATAAACGTCTCGATATTAAACCTTCATTCTCTACGGCTTATCGCCCTCAGACAGATGGACAATCTGAGAGGGCCAATCAAGTAGTAGAAGGTTTTCTGAGACATTACGTATCTCACAGGCAGGACAATTGGGTCGCCCTACTTCCCATGGCTGAATTTTCGTACAACAACGGCGTACAAACATCCACCGGTAAAACTCCGTTCTTTGCATGCTATGGTTTCCACCCCCAATTTACCATAGGGGATACCGATACCAAGGACGTACCTGCAGCAGACGAACGAGCAGACTGGCTTAAAGATAGTTTTGATGAATTACGCGCTGCTCTAGAAACTTCGAATCAGAAAATCAAAGAATTCTATGATCGTAAACACAGAGCACCAACAACAATCAATATTGGAGATAAAGTCTTTATAGATAGCCGGGATATCCAAACAGACCGTCCATCCAGGAAACTCGCTGCCAAACGTTTAGGACCTTTCCAAGTAGTAGAAAAGATTGGGACACACGCTTTCAAACTCAAATTGCCACATACCATGAAAGTGCACCCAGTGTTCCATGTGTCGAAGGTACTACTTAAACAGAACGACCCGTATCAACGAGAACCTGTCCCACTACCCCCAGTCATCACCCCAGAAGGAGAAGAAGAATTCGAAGTAGAAACAGTACTCAACTCAAAGAAGGTTCGAGGCGTCGTTAAGTACCTAATCAAATGGAAAGGATATGGTCCAGCAGATAATACTTGGGAGCCATACGAACACCTGGTCAACGCTAAAGACGCACTGTTGAAATTCCACAATAAAAACAAACGTGCTCAGAGGGACCCTCGGGTCTAGACGGGGGGTAGTGTCATGACTTGACACGCTCCCAATATTATATTCCAATTTTATAACATTTTTCTAATATACTTTCCTTTTATGGAACATTTGTCATAAGCTGACTTATCATCTTTGTAATCTTTGTCATCAGGGCTCATTAGTCAGGGTCGCGAGATCATGGAATATTCTGGAAGCATTAGTCATACGTTATTTCACATCTGATATCAAATACCTGTATGACTCGGTTCGCTTCTCAGTTTGTACTCGTAGATACATGGCTGTGTTCTCTGGTGTATATAACCAAGGGCAAGTTCGAGGTTACAGGCCAAGAACTTGACCTCCTCGTCAATTCTAGTTTACTCTCCCATTCCACTAAGTCACTGTTCCATCAGGGAACATACTTCTTACTTGTGATTAGTGGTTTATCGTCTTATCTTCGAGTAGACTTGACATTGAGGAGATCTCTTTGAACTCGACCCTGCTTATATACATGCAGAAGCCACTATCGAATCTACATGTACAAACGTATGGCGCAATCGTGAGTCATACAGGAATTGGCAACCTCAGTTGAAATATGATGACTCATCGATCCAGAACATTCCATAAGTCATGCGATATAAAATAAACCTGAAAAGGAAACTATTTCGGAAAAGGGTATAGTAAATATGCAATTATTCAGAATATATGTCTAGAGGCGTGTCAGGTCATGACACCTGGTACCTTGCTATTATCAAGGTTGTGTTCTAGGCCTGCCTTCAAGTTTGGAATCATGTAGAGTCCCTGCTGTCTGACCAGCCACAAACGCTCTCCCTAGAGCTCAAGACCTGAATATCCAGCCTGAGCTCTTGGACATATACTACTCATGTCATTGGAGGAGTACTACGGTGTACTATCAGAGCTTAAAGACTTTGTTGTAGTCATAAATTGAGCATACGTGCCAACTGTATGCACATTCATTTATTCAGTTATGAGAACACCATAAGTTGTTCCTACAGTGTGCTATGAGCTGACATAGCTTCTTTGGAGACACATAGTCCTACTATAGCACTGTTCAGTTAGAAATGGAAATCTTTGATTCAGTTCCCATTGGGTTGAGTGAGGGGACAAGGGTTGTAATTCACCTTGGCCTGGTTGTAGGCTACCCAGACAGCTCTTTTTTGATCTGAGTTTATCCAATTTGCCATGATGGATCCCTGATATGCTATACTAGCTACTTAGACCACTTGGACTACTGGGAGAGTTCTAGCATCCTTGTCTAGCCATTTGCCAAGGACAGGTGTCTTCTTCTCTGTTACTGCTGCACTGTTAATTGCCTGTTGTAGTCAATGAACTCATTGATTGAAGTTGCTAGAAGAGAACTCATCCCTTTGTATCTAATCTGTTTGCTCTCCAACTGAACCACTTTCACTGCAGTTGTGAAACACCAGCTATTTACGCAGGTAGTACACAAGCACAGTAGTCAATGTATGCTCAATTTTTGATTACAACAAAGTCTTTAAGCTTTGATAGTACACCTGTAGTCCTCTTTCAATGACATAAGTAGTACATGTACAAGAGATCAGGCCGGATATTTAGGTCTTGAGCTCTAGAGAGAGCATTTGTGGTCAGCCGGACAGCAGTAATGATGTCAGGAGGGAACCTGCATGCAGGAGTCTTTTTGTGTTTCTTTTCCCTTTCCCGCGTCTTCCCACAATGCTGAAAGAGGGCAGGGAAAGGGAACAGCTTTCAGGTGCAGGAACTGTCAGAGTCCTCAAGGATGTGGTAGACGATGAAGTAAAGGTATGGGCGACTGATAGCCCAGGGACCAGATGGATGTAAGAAAGAACTGTATTGGCGAAGAGGTCAAGTTCTTGGTCTGTAACCTCGAACTTGCCCTTGGTTACATACATCTGAGGACACAGCCTTGTATCTACGCGTACAAACCGAGAGGCGAACCGAGTCATACAAGTATTTGATATAAGAGTTGAAATACAGGATGACTGATTGTTCTAGAAGATTCCCTGATCACGTGACTGCTGACTAATGAACCCTGATGACAAAGATGACTAAGGAGATGACTAAGTTTATGACCGATGTCCAATAAAAGGGAAGTATATCAGAAAAATGTTATAAAATCAGAATATAATGTTGGCAGCGTGTCAAGTCATGACAGGAACCCCCTGAGAGAACCCGCATGACCCCACCACATTGTCATGTAGCATGCACCATTGAATAGAGAGAAACAAAAGCCTTCAAACCATATATATAACACTTACCCTCAAAGAATTTTACAGGGCAGATCGCAGCTCAATACATGTTGAGGAATAATCAGTCAGTCACTGACCTTACACATGCAACTATACCTCCATATATGTGTGTACATATACAAATCAGTCAATACGCACCAATAAGCTGAGTTGAATGAGCATACTTTCACCCTCATAGCTGCTCTGGTTCAGGAGATATGGGGGGAGCACAGGGGCTGGAACCCCTGACAGTGCCACACGCACTCATGAATCCCACCATACAACCGCCTGACCCCTGGGTGGAAATAGTGCAAGCTACCTAGTAGAGTATACTGACTAAGTTTTAGTTCATTTGAAGCACTTTAAGGGGGCAAAACAGGGAGGAGACGCCCCTAAGTCATACAAATGAGCTCAAATGCCCTGTACAGACCTGTAGAATCATTGCTAGCATATTCTGATGCCACAGGTGTCTTTAGACAAACTGTTTACATGTAATGAGTAGTATAGAGACACCTATATGCATGTGTTCTACTGTGTTCAGGGGTTGCAGGGTGTATGCCAAGGCTAAACGCAGCGCAGTCACCACTCAGTGGTCTGTTCACATATATGCAGACTGTCAGGAGGCTAGATAAGCCACCTAATGAGGGTTCTCAAGTGGCCTTAGTCATTGGATTTTTCAGGAAAACACCTGGAAGAGATCCTGAGTCTGTAAAGCGGGCTGCGCACTCAGGGGGATTATTTCTCAGTAAAGAAGTGCCACGATCTCCGCAGAACAGATTGTCAAGCCCAAATACAAAGATGAAACTGCAACACCTAAAAAGATGCGCAGAGTCCAACAATGGTTCAGGCCAAGGAAGACAAGTAGGAACGGGATGAGGTAAACAGTTAAGGGCACCTGCTTGAAGAAGCTGGGCCAAGACTGTCAACAGAGCCACAAAGGGATGCTTTTACTGGAGGAGGGCTAGAGGTGGCAAGTGGTTGAGCTCTGAGGCTTGAGGCTCTCAAACTCTCCCTTATGTATTCAAAGACTACAGTACAACTTCCCAGAGTATGTCAACCGTGGGTATGAGAACTGAGATGTAACGGTGAGAGAGTAACTAAGGGGCATGGGAACTATTACAAAGCGTCTTGGTCATCTCAGTACATAAGCAGTGGTCATTACATAAGTCTAAGTAAGCAGTAACTAGGTAATTCAGGCACATGTATCTGATTGACCTTGACTTAGAGAATTCTGTCCGTGCATAAAAATGATTAAATGGAATATATGCGTCATGGGTCATGACAAGATTTTCTGAGGAAGTTGGAGCATACCGTCTGAAAGCTGGGATTTTTCTGCATTCAATGGTAGACTTTGTGTAAGTTTGTGGTGGGTTTCAGTACTTGGTTTTTTGGGGTGAATTTCGCAAGAACAAAGATTGCCCGGCGATGGCACATAGAAATTCATTATGGATGAGTGTCATATATTGTTTGAAAGCTGTGAATTTTCTCTTTTCAATGAGTCATATTGCATAACAATGCTGTGGGTTCCCACTGGGTTCCCGCCTTCCTGCATGCAGGAAGCGGGCAGGGAAGGGGAACAGCTGTCAGCTGCGGGTTCCCTGCTGTGGGACAGGGAACTCACGTTTGCTTCCACACAACATCACTACTCCTTGACCTGTCTATATAGCCTGTACTCGGCTACAAAACAAATGGTAAAGTACTAACACTCTTCATCCTGTTGGCTGACTTCTCTGTATTGGTTAAGATACAAGCAACTGAAGGGCATTGACAAGTAGGCTGTTCCTTTTCACAGTTCCTGCGTGTTGCATTGGTTGTTAGTATTGAATATCCCTAGCAAAGTCTGACTGGTGTCACGAGCTTTTCTACTCTTTTCATTATAGGGACATCTCCTTCATTATATGCGCCTCAAGCGCCGCTTACTCAACCTTAGTCACTCATTACTTAGTTAGACACTTATGTATTACCGTTCCAGAATATCCCCACAGCATTTCCCTATCTCATTGCTTAGCTATCCTTAGTATAGATTCTCTCGCTTACCTAGTCAGTACTCTCGCATAGTGTCTCAGTTAGTAAAGGTTCTTGTACTTAGGATAGTTTCTCTCACATTGTATGTTCTCGCACTCTGAATATATATACAGGGGTGATGAGTCTGGTTTTGACCCAGAACTTGTCGTCTTGTCTTTCGCATTCATTCAGTGTGATTGACTTCACTTGCAGTTTTGTCTTTCCACTTCTCTTAGTTTAGTTGCTCCCCTTACTAGGGTTGCGACAACTGGCTGGTCTCCTTGTGACAATAGTTGTTAGTTGTTTTCTTCTCCTGGCAGTATGTTTATTGTTGCATTGAGCTAGTACCTGATACCACAAAAATGTAGTGTACAAAAACACAAGGAAACCCAAGTTCAGTGGGAGAATATGTATGTCTGTCTGTCAGACACTGAATGTGTCACAAACAACTGGTATGGATGTGTTGAGCCAGTCATAAGGCAATGTAAACTCAAGTCCAGAAAGGGTGGCAGGCTGAGCAGCAAAGGAGTTCACTATTTGATATACAAGCCAAGCACTGTAAGTTGTTGTTGTATGATACATAAAGAATGAACATATGTTGTTAACTGACACACATTATGTGAATTAGACACACATAGATTGAGTGACTATACTCTACAGCTGTCAACTGGTCTGGTATATGGGATGTATTTGTTTAGCAGCCTGGTATACATCACGAACTTGGGCTATGGCAGATGAATCCATATGTGAGCATATATAGGGTGTATTTACATATATAGTGTACC
>WSTJ01001745.1:0-11052 GCA_019623705.1 Ceratobasidium sp. 428 | reverse complement strand
AAGAAACCGTTGCTTACTTTGGCAGACGTATTAAACTCGGCGTATGCCTCCCCAGGATTGATCATCATAGAGCCCACGATCCATTTATCAAACGCCTCCGAATCACCCAGTCCAAATTCTCGCCGAGCCCTACTTAGCAGTACCCAAGCACCGGGCTTGTAGTCCGAAGACGTAAACGAGGGCTCGTGTTCATAAACAGCGGCAACCTCGGGCGTAAGAGCTTCAAAATCAGGGGCTGGGAGGGGTGAAGCAGATGTGATTGCGGTGGGCACGCGAACGTGCATGTTGGGGTACTCTAGTGCAAGTTTGTAAAGGAACGATGCGTCATACCTGGATTGATGTCAAGGCTACAGTAGTCAAAACCAAATACCAAACAGAAACTCACATTGCATCCATATGGCCGTGCAAAAGAGCTCCTTTGGGCATCTAATACGCTAAAGTGAGATTGACCCAAATGCGGAATCGGTGGGACTGACCTTCCTTACAATCTGGTACAATCGAGTTTTTGCTTGTGATGCGAGTTTACCACCATGTTCTGCTAATCACAGCTAGGTCAATGGTGCTTACCAATTGTGTCTTTGGCGACTAAGAACTCCATCCCCGGATACATAAGTTTCTCAGACTCCGAGCTCCAGACCTCCTTGGCTTCACGGGCTTTTAGATTTTGCACGATGTCCGCAGCACGAATCTCTTGTGGGGTTGCTTTCGAGAGAGCCCCAGCGTCAAACCGAAGAGCGCGTTCTTCGGATATGAGACTCCGCCGTTTATTCAGATACTGCTCAATTTCGGTCATTTCTGCAAATAACGAGAGGTAGCAGGTAGTAGGAACGATAGTGCAGAGGGACCACAGGGAGTTCGACTACAGATTTGGAGGTTTATATGATTAAAATGCGATTCAAATTGGTCATTGGGAAGTATGTATGATTGGACAGATTCGAGTCACTCATAGCCGTGATGGCCGGCCAGTACACATGATGTTTTTTCAGTTAGTCATTGGGTAGTAGTTGCAGTGGTTTGGTGGGAAGAGCTGATGACTCACGTGACCCTTCCGATGGCTTACACACGAACAAACTAAGCCACCATGGTTCAAACTCGACCATCTGCTGGTTGGTGGGCATGTTTTCCAACTTTAACGACTGTATATCTAAGAAGTTTTGTTGTGAACTCGATATATGAAGTCGTCAAGTCCAGTTCTAACTAGATTGAATTTCATCATTTTCGGCTGGTTGATCATGCACTCGCAGATTCATCCCATACGGGCCGCATAATAACGTTCAAGTATCACTTCAGTTCGAGTGACTCGTCACGAGCTCATCAATAAATTTTTTCCATCGGTTCTCCCATAACTGTATCGCCCGCTTCTTTTCGGCATCGTCGAGTGAAGAAAACTTGAAATTCCAAGTATGAGCCGACAAAATCTATGATGTATGAGAGTATAACCACTTACTTCGAGGCTTTGCCTTGCAAGCTGTCCCAGGCTCAGAATACTTGTAATTTCGCTTGCAACTATAACCTAACGAAACAGTTTTAACGAGAGTCGCTGCTTGAAAGTCTGATACGAATACCTGATAGAAGTCAAAGGAAAGTCCCATGTTGCCGAACACAGACGGATCATCGGGGCAGAGTGCTACAGAAAGGCCGTTATTAAGGAGAACAGGCAAGGGGTGCATTGGCATAGATGATGTGAGCCGCTAAATGCGACGACAGTAATTCAATAATCGTGCACCAATCAACGGATTTTACGCACTAATATTTCGTTAGATATGGGACAGACTTCAATGGCAACCCCACGTTCTTTACATAACTTCATAAGAAGCGGATGCTTTGCCAAAGAAAAGCTGCCCAGCCAGTTAGAATTGTATTTGTGTAAAATGGTTATACTCACCCATGTCCGATCCGCTTCGTCCCTAAGAGCAGAGCGTCGTAAAGATTACTGTCCGCTGCACCTCCGTCGTCGAGTGTCTCTCCCTATTCAAGCTTCAATAACGACTCATACTGATTGACGGCAGTACGTACCGCGTGTAGAATGAACGGGATGTCTAATCCACGCCTCTTGGTTTCCGCTTGAAACCCGAGCAATGATTCTATATAATAGATAAGCGGGAAACCTGTATCTTCTTGCGCTACAAGATCGAATCCTGAAACATCCCAGATGAATAACTCGACGGGAGTAGGCAAAACATACGTCTGCTCACCTGCGATCAAGTCAGGGAATTCCACCTTGAGGTCCATGCATTCTTCCAAGTACCATGTAAGTCGCTCGTTGTCGATAATGCGAAGAGTTGTGTAGATTATCTGTCAAACCGTTGGATACTGTGGGCCCGAGGTATGGCAAGCTATCAAATCTCGCACCTTTGCGCCTACAAACTCGTCCTCTCGTCCTTGCTCCTTCATGCTTGCTTTGACCTCGTCAATCGCTTGAGTAAAAAGGATCAACCATTCGCGGTGGGCCAAGTCCTCAGTTCCATCTTCACGAATACCAAGTCTACGAAATAAAATGAGCTGGGCGATCTAGGAGTCCAGTGTAAAGCGTACTTGTGGAAGAAGTTAACCCGAAGCTCGACGTACGAAATCCCGTCTTCAATAGATGATATCAGCACCTGGCGCATGTACCGCTTCAGAATTGGCCCATAACGAATAATACCCTATCAATCGGTCAATAAATAGTCAGGAAATCAAATTCGTCGTAATTTACTCCCGCAACGCCAAAAGTGGAACGGAACTTTTCCCAAATCTGTCTCACCACGTTAGCCGGAAGCAGTTTATTCAAAGTCAGCGGGCCTACCTTGACCGAAGTGTTATACTCCACATAGGCTTCCTTCGGGTTGATCATCATTGAGCCAATGATCCACTTATCAAACGCCTCTGGACCCCCAAACTGGAAGTTCTGCCTTGCCGTGCTTAGGGGGACCCAGGAATTGGGCTCATAAGACGGAGATGTGAGTGAGGTTGCGTCTTTGTGTTGGTTCGTCAGCTCGAGGGAGAGCGGTTTGAACTGTGGAAGAGGGAACGGGGTCGAGGTAGAGTTGATGGCCGAGGGGACCCGAATATGCATGTTTGGGTATTCGAGAGCAGTTTGGTAGAGGAAGGCTGCATCGCACCTATGGAACTGGCTTTTAGTGCAGGATGCAAATGGAAGAATTCGACGAACATAGCATCCATATGACCATGCAACAAGCCGCCTTTAGGCATCTAAGCCGGGTTCACTTTTGCGAGACATAAATAATTTGGCAGCATAACAAACCTTCTTGATTATTTTATACAGTTCCGTTTGTACTGTCATTTCGAACGATGGTCAATTGTCTCTCCTAAATTCCAGCACTGCTGAGAATACTCACAGATCGTCTCTTTAGCGATCAAAAATTCCATCCCAGGATACATAAGTTTCTCCGTGCTAGCGTTCCATATATCGGCTGCCTCTCGGGTTCGGATTTTTTTTATAATGTTGACTGCGCGATTCTCCTGCTCTGTCGCGCTCGCGATCGCCCCAGAATCAAATCGGAGCGCGCGTTCCGAAGCAATAAGAGCGTCACGATTTTTGATATATTCCTCGAGAGCAGACATGGCAATTCGTAGTGATGTTTGCGAGTATGGGTGCGGAGTTCAGGCAGGATGGGTGACTAAACGAGTTGATTAGGCAGTGCGTGCCCGGCGCGTAACGGCCAATCTTCTCCGTCGGGCGATCCCGATCAAATTGGTCCAAATATGGCAGCTTCTGTACAGTACCAGCCGAATGATCACCCGCATTGCGTCGAAGTTCGAACCCAAATCTTTGCTTATCCATAGCTCAAGACTTGATAATGAAATCAAATATCGGGCAACAATGGACTGACCAGGTTATATGCGACATCTCATTTTATGATGCCGAAAACTGAAATGCCCGAGGTGGCCAGTGGCGCAACACGACATGTGTTGATCTATTACTGTCAACGGCTCCTCTTGGCAGGTCATTCTATTGAGTTTGGCAGGCAACAAGCATGCTCTGACGTCAGTGTCAGTCAGCAGACAACTAACGGCCACCGAGTACGGCCACCGAGTGCAGCCACCTAACACCTACCACCACCGTCGATATGAGGATCCTCGATTATAATTCTGTGTTATGTCGGTGTCTCCTGGTTTGTGTAGGAGTCTCTCTCAGCTTTCGAGGCACATATGCAATTCCATACCCTCGCGACCCGCTTGCACGTAATGCCACCACCGGCGTCAAGAAATATCTCCAACAACGCACAGACCTCATTACCGAGGAGCGCAACCTCCGGTTTGATGCCGGCGCCATCAACAATGCGACGAAGCAGGAGCTAAAGGCGATGGAAATAGTGGATACGATTCGGTTCCGTGAGCAGCAGGAGGTCTGGCGTAGGGATAGTCATAAAGAGCCTGGGATGCCATTCTTGCGCGCCAAAGACACTATTAGTGCGTAGTTCTGGGCTTACGTGAGATAGGCACTAAAGTCCTATGCGTTTACAGCTCAAACTGAACTTTTCAAAATCATAAGAAAGGTACAGTGGTAATAGACTCAAAAGCATACCTTTTATAACGGAAATTCTCAGATGCCAAAAGGAGCCCTCCTTCACGCTCATCTTGATGGAATGTAAGTTGAAACAAGGACACGTTTCTCCCGAAAACTCTACTAATTTCCTCCACCAGGTGCGACGCATCTTATCTCCTTCAGCTTGCCCTTGAATATCCTAGGATTCACATCCGCACAGCATCCGGTCTCAATAACTCCGCTCCCTTCCCAACCCCCAACCTACTAGCCCTTCCAGACACGCTCGTGCAGCAAAACACAAACAACGCCCTCTTGACATCGTCCGACTATGTTCCGAACACTTGGGTTTCAGTACAGCGCGCACGGGACGGGTTTCCATCTGAGCTCGGCGGAAAAGATGGATTCGACCAGTGGATAGTAAACTCCCTCAGGATCAACGCCGAGGAGGCCTACGTACAATACAATACAACAACTGCTGTAAATATCCACCGCTGGTCAACAGAACACATACTTACTCTCTTCTGTATTTCAGATTTGGGCCAAGTTTGATCAGACATTCACAGTTGCCTTGGTACGTCCTCTTCCACGACTTTGTGATGGTCAGTTCTGGGAACTAATAGCCCCGTGCTTACAGGGCCTGACTCGGTATCAACCCATTTTCAAACGATATACTGAGCAACTCCTCCTATCGCAAGTTGAAGACGGAATTTCGCATGTTGAATTGCGGGTTGGGCGCGGTATATCAAGGTATAGTGTACAAATTGTTTCACCTCTAGATAAGCTAAGTTTCACCCTTTCGATACGAACAGTGATCTCCTCAGCGAAGACGGGGCTCAAAACCTCACCATGGGCAACGTGATGGAGAATATCCAGGATGCCATTGATAACGTCCGAGCTAACCTTACAGCACAGGGACGCAAAGACGAGTTTGTCGGGGCAAAGGCAAGTGCTAATGTCCTCGTCATTATAGACTTGCTATTCAACGAACACAGGTTATATACATGGCGCTCCGGGCAGTCTCAGTTGAAGAGATGACTGAAAACCTGAACGAATGCTTAGAACTGAAGGCTAAATATCCAGATCTTATGGCCGGTGAGTTGCGTACCTCTGTTTGTGTCGTGAATCCCATTTCAAACTTGAAACAACTCTAGGATTCGATATGGCGGGCCAAGAGGATCCAGGACACCCTCTTATTTTCTTCGCAGAGCCGTTGCTCAACTTTCGCATAGAAGCGAACAAGCGAGGGTTTGATATCCCTTTCATATTTCACGCGGTAGGCCATACCCTTTCGCTGAAGATAATCGGCGATACTATTTGTCTTTCAGGGAGAGACTCTCGATGACGGGGGTGAAGTCGACAGTAATCTTTATGATGCTTTCTTACTCGGTTCCAAACGCATTGGACATGGGTACGCTGTGGTATCCTGGAGGCGCATACAACCGGCTAACAGTAGTTCTTGGATAGGTACTCCTTGGCCAAACACCCTCTACTCATGAAAAAGTACAAGGAGCACAACATTGCTGTTGAAGTTTGCCCAATCTCGAATGAGATCCTGGTCAGTTCCGCAACTTCTGCATCCAATGAAGTGGAACATAATCTGAAACGCTGCTCAACAGAGGCTTACTGGCTCCGTTCGAATGCATCCCCTCCCCGATCTACTGAATAACGGACTTCGAGTCGCATTGTCTTCGGACGACCCGTCGGTATTTCAGAACTACGGTCTATCCTTCGACTTCTTTCAAGTATAGTCATGGTATATGCGCATATTTCAGAGCTTAGTACTAACAAAATTTGCTAGGTAATCGTAGCTAGCAACATTACGAATATCTTGAGCCTTGGACAACTCGCTAGGCAGAGTATAGAGGTAAGATCATTGAAATAACCATCGGCAGAGACTACACTAACAACAGCTCATTCATCTAGTATTCACTACTGGATAAGAAGGAGAAAGATCAGGCCCTTAAGTCCTGGGAGAGTCGCTGGACCTTGTTTGTTGATGACATAGTAGCCGGAGGCAGTCGGTTCTAGAAATGGATCTTGATGAGGCAGCTTCGGAGTAACTTTGAGGATTATGAATATACATGTAATGCTATCAGTTGGTAGATGAGTGAATGTGCAGCCAATAATCGAGTTCGAGCTTGGTACTTCGTCGATATGCGCAGAATTATCCCATCACCTATTCAACCATGCAACCTCCGTGCTAATAGCCAACACAGACTGAGCAGACTTACAAGAGCTTCCTGTGTCAAGCTCGGATCTTCCCATCCTCTCTTGAATATTTGCGACAAACCAAGTGTGCACCCATCACCGCGTAGACGCTCAGCCTGCCTGGGCCCACCAGCTCGGATACGTGTGTTATGCCCAGTCCTAATCAACTCACGTGTTCCCGGTTTTCCCATACAACTCCGCCGTGAACGGTCTTCAAGGTGATTGGCCTTAATCGAGAGCCAGAGGCCCAGAGCAGAGTACAGTATGTTTGTGTATATTTGGTTACAGCATACAACCTCGTGGAGTGTCACCCCGACTCCGGCAAATGTTGCGCGAGGCGCCCATATGCGCTCGATCTTGGTCTCGAGCTACATACTTTTGAGTTTTGGCGTATGACCCTGCAAGTGTAATGCTTGGGGCATGGGCAATCCCCTGACCGGAGCCAGTACGGGTAAGGCTGGCTACTTGAGCGCGATCGCCATATCTCTCTCCCTGGAGAGGCCCCAAGATATTGGCCACCCCTTTTCTTGTGTTCTTATCTTGCTCTAGCTCAGAATATAGCTATTACCCATTTGTATGGAAAAAAGGTATTATATTGTTCTGTGACGGAGTTTGAGCGACACCACGATGTTACGTTATAGTCAGTCCCAAATATCCTGGCCCGACACTGAGTCTAGCCCGCAGATGCTGTTGTAGCTGAGAGCTTTTAGTTCAGAGGCCGACCAGAGCTGTAGTCTGGGTTTATGAAGCAGAGGAGTCAGCCTGTGCAATGAGTGGCAGATGCGCACTTGTCTTATCATACAGATACAATAGGCATACAAAAAGACAGACGACGGGCGTTCTTACTCCATCCTTTGAGCCGGTGATTCAGGTACACCATCTCCAAGCTTCGCCACCAGACACTTGCCATTGTTATCAAGCCACCACTTGCCCCATTTTACGGCCTGCTAGGATTTCAGCTCAACGAGCGCGGTAAAACCAACACTTGAACAAAGCTACCTGCGTAGATGATTTTGAGAGCTTGTCTGCAAATGGGGCTCGAGGAAGAGTTGGTCGAGGCTTAGAGAGGTTGAACTGCTGTAGTCGAACAGTTATCATAATGCAAGCGTGATATCGGATGCTAAAGCTAGAAGACTCACTCTTGCTAGATAAATGTCAGGAGCGCCTCCTTCATTTGTATCCTTTCGCCGCTTGATGGTCAGCATACCGCACTCCGAGCAGTAAACATCATGCTCGGTCTCCATGCCCTGACGAGAGTTCGCCAAAGCATTAAACATGAAATCTCTAGAGTGCACGTTTCGCACAATTGCAGTCCAGACCCTGATAGGTCAGATGGAGGATTTCGTTAGACGCAAATGATGCGCTAGGCACGAGGGGTGCATTTACCAGTCAATAAATTCTTGATATTTCCCGCATCCGTGACACGCCGATGGGAGCCCATAAACATGTGTACCGCCGAGGCCCGTTTCTTGGAAGTCGCGACGAAATATTTGGCTGAGGCGAAGGTATTCATCCTCTGTAATATACCATAGATATACATCTCGTCCATCTTCCTGGCCCATGTACTTGGTTGGAGGCGCTTGTCGGTATAAGGTCTGTGATGCTGTCTGAATCGACTCGACCAATAGACAAGGGCTAAACGAATTACTTACAGGGATGAACTCTATGGAATTCTCAGTGCTGGTCATGATGTTCAAAGCAGGTTTGAAGCAGGATAGTAGCGCGGTTCGAAGATTTAGAGGGGGTGCTCAGCCAGACGCGGAGTGGATATTCCTACCAGCTAGACCCCAACTCAAGGCGAGTATGCAGATAGAAGTCAAGGCCGATGGCGTCTGCAAAGTGGTGAAGGAACTTCTCCGTTTGTCGCATCACAGACGCTCAGATTTACTTGAATGTATACAAATCTCGAGGTTATATCTTATCCATCCAACCGCAAAACGAACTCCGATTTTCCGTTGATCGCGGCATAAACCACATTCGTCTGCGCGTCTTTAAGATGAACAGAACAAATTAATGGCGCACAATCCTTGAGATAGGGGGCAACTTATTTGACACCCATCAATCGAAGCCGCCAAGGTATCAAGAGCTGTGGGCGCTATGTGGCGCTATGCGGCACTATTTTTAGTACTGTCTAGCTCTGGCATTGTGATTCAAAGTACCCTCGGGCTGGCCACATGTGAAATAGCGTACGTGTTGCTCAGCATACTTACCCATTTCCTGGGACTCACTGTCGGCCGAGATATGGCTCTGTATTGTCCCACGCCGCGAGGCTAGTACTATAAGAAATAGGTGGTTCTGTACTCATCATCCGCAACCCGCTAAGAAACCATCTCTCGAAACTCAGTGTCTTCAGTTGTGGGTTCAGCCCACTAGTGCTTCATTCCTCCTACTGAGCTGCCTTGAGTTTTAGCTACTTACAACTTTACCAGATATGAGCAACACCGATAAGGCTTCTACGCAAAATACTACCGCTAGCCAGGTAACTCGACTCCATTCCTCGACTCAACTATCACCCTGACCATACCCTACTGGCCATTTCCCAAGGCGATGAAACTAAGAAACTGGTAGAGTAGACTTTTCTCTTCTGCGTAACATGTACTCTGACAAAATCATGCAGGAAGGATGGGCCACAGGATCAGGCTTTGATTGGACCGCTCGTGCCACGGACATGAAGCCTGCTGATGATAAAGGTTGCAAACCGCCACCGGTACGTAGCCTTTTTTTTTCTACTGTATCCCGATTGTTGTTCTGACGGAATCATATACTTATAGCCTGACGGGTGGGCAACAGGAACGGGATTTAATTGGATTCATAATGCGGGGGATATCGTTGCTGACCAAGCTAACAAAAAGGTATATGCGCATCTTCATTCTTTGGCTCGGGCCCAGTTCTGACAGTATCACACAGGAGTAGCAGGTTTAGGCAAGGACGTCGCGCGAGTACTATCGATGGTAGTGTTATGTCAAATATATCGCTTGTAAAATGAAATGAATTGCACGTAAAGCTGTGTGGGTTATCTACGTTCCCAGCTCGGAAGACTCGTAGTATATATATATTGACCCACATAAATATCGCCTTTGTCGTCAAAAACAGATTAATAAAACCAACTAGTACATCGGATACAGCAGGCCAATAAGTGTATGACATCACAGAAAGGAAGCCAGACCAGGAGATTGATACGCCGCCATTTTCGGTGGATATATGCGTTCATTGCTTTGGGTTAACTAGTTTGTGGTCACCACCGGGCACGTTACCAACAATACTTGGAGACGCATACAATGACTATCTATGCTGTACTACACACGCTTATGAGAGCGCTCCCTTTTGTTGACCTACTACAACTTAGCACGGCCCCTTGCTCAAAAAAGCAAGAGTTTGATCAGCGTATGATGCATCCGCTTGAAATCATGTAGCGAGTCCTAAGTCGCGGCTCGAATATAGTCACAACTCTACCAGGCGTAACCACACGCAATGCTCAGCTGTTGGGTTATCTATCGGTGCGCGAGGCTGAACCTTACGATACCTATGAACTATTTGACTCCTTGTGATTGCTACATAGAGACGCACCGCATATGTTGATGCAACATTTATTTATTTTTGTTAGTGAGCAATATCAAGCATGGTGCAAGAATACGCGTTTCGGCTTATTGTACAGTGCCTCGAAAAACGAGTCACATGACTGGCTACCCCCGGAAAGAACAACCCGGAGCAGCACGAGTTCTGTGTATATAGCTCCGCAAAATATATCGTTTGACAGCGCAGAAGCAGGGCTTTCGGTCGCACTAAGTAGATACCAAATTGGTCAAGAACTGGGGGAGATAATGAGAAAACAAAGGCAAAAAGTCGTTTGACTGGTTTATCTGCCCTGACATATGAGAATCCATGTATGCTCCAGCACTCCCTGTATAGTTAAGCTAGTACTGTACCAATAGTATGGTTGTATAGTGTTCACTTAGTACTGTATCCCATAAGAGTATCGGGCTATAATGTATACTAGTTATGGAGATAAGCATATAGGGTGGCTGGTGGGATGCTTGGATCTCACCAGCTGTTTCTTGTAGCTCTGGGACTATGGATCTTCTAAGAGTGTAGCCTAACAGGAGCATATAGGTCTCCTAGATGGACTTAGAGTAGTTCTGTCTTATATTAAGCTTGTTTAGGCTGCATACACTCTAGTAAGGGGCGCATATAGGGGCATCCAAGGCCATCTTCAGGAGCTTTGGTAGCTGACCTAGGGCCTGCTGCTTTATGAAAACCCACTATATTGTAGCTCATAGGTACTACTACCTACAGTAAAGAGACAAAGAGCTGGTGTGCCCTGGAACACCGTGAAAGTATGCAAGAATGTCTG
Organism: Ceratobasidium sp. 428; assembly: GCA_019623705.1. Lineage (NCBI taxonomy): Eukaryota > Fungi > Basidiomycota > Agaricomycetes > Cantharellales > Ceratobasidiaceae > Ceratobasidium > Ceratobasidium sp. 428. The sequence continues at coordinate 4 of WSTJ01001745.1, read as the reverse complement.
GGTT
>WSTJ01001744.1:0-11056 GCA_019623705.1 Ceratobasidium sp. 428 | reverse complement strand
CACCAACCCAGGGGTAAGTACATCGCGCATGCAGCGGATCGATTTTGACTTGATTTTGCTCCCAAACAGGGACCCGGGGGGTCAGGCAACAATTTCGTTGCATTCGCCGGCGAATGGCTTAGTACATTAGTCGACGGAAAGTACGATATTATTGGATTTGACCCTCGGTATGCCCGATCTCCAGCAGCAAGGTGCTATCCCGTTGACTTTACGCTTCAGAGGAACCAACCTGACTGGTCCGTGGACGGAATGTTTCGAGACAGAAGCAAAACCTATCTGGTCTCAGCTTCAGCTTGAAGTGTAAGAGCGAGTGATATTTCTATTATTTGGTCTCCTTTTGATTTCCGCAGCTTAGGGGTGCCATATCCACACTCGGACTTCCATAGCGATCGTGCACTAGTCAGCAAGATTAGCGCTTTGCAGGCCACGCACAACGCAGCTTGTCTCAGGTACGGCAATCGTAATATGCTAGAGTCTACAGGGACCACGTCGGTCGTGCACGATATGGTTAGAATTGTCGAGGCTCTTGGAGAAGACGGGATAACTTACTGGGGGTAAGCCTCTGGGTACCTTTGACTCGATTGGCACTGAACCCAAATATTATAATTTAGGTGCTCATACGGGACGGTCCTTGGGGCAACCTTTGCAGCAATGCGGCCAGACCTTGTCAAACGAATGGTGTTGGATGGAGTAGCTGATGCCGAGGCATGGTTCAATGATGTATGGCGATGGGGTATGGATGGGATGAAAGACACACAAAAGGCACGGCCGCCAGATAATATAACGATAACCACACTGAGCGCAGTGTTAGACACTAACAGCATTTTTGTCTACATGTGCGGAAGCTGGACCTATATATTGCGCCTTCGCCGTCCCCCCAGGTAACTCCAACGTTACTCAGACGACGGAAACCCTGCGAAAGCGTTTGGACGCGATATTTGCTCGACTCGGCGACCGCCCTTCGGTTGTAGCGGACTCTCCGCTTGGGCCGGGAATATTTACGGCTTCCAATCTCCAGAAGCTGATTCTGCCTCTGCTTTATAAACCTGTCACTTGGCCTGGCCTAATGCAAAGTAAGTTTTGGTTAAATCGAAAAAGATTATTTATTAGTAATAAGCCGCTTTCTTAACATCTTAGTCTTGACCTCGATTGAACAAGGGGATGCAACAAGCGCATATACTGCGGTTTATTCGCCCTATATGAACGTCATGCCTCAACCTTATAACCAGGTACTAGAACATGCACTGGTGAGAGTACTTGAAACTAACACAAGCTTCGTAGAACGTATTCAACCGCTCCATGCAACACCATTTTCTGTCCAGGGAATCGCAGTATTCAGTCCTTTGTGCTGACACGACTCCAACGAATATTTCGGTTGACGAGTACACCAGCTAGTAAGTTTCTTCAGTTCTGCTTCTTCTATCTAATCACAAATCGGGTGTAGCTTCCGTGAGATGGGCAAGCTCAGTCCGACTGGAGAGAATTGGGCTAGAGTTGTGGGAGGGTGTAATGGATGGTCATTCCAAGCGAATCAGCGGTACACGGGTCCATGGTCCGTTGAAGCCGGATTAAAGAAGACAAGGTAGTTTGACAATTCTTATCCGTGGAGATAATGCACTAATGTACTTGAAGGTTTCCTATTTTGTTCCTTAACCTAGATGCAGATGCTGTCACACCATTATCGACCGCCGTCAGAATGTCTGAAAGATTTGGGCAGGAATCCGCAACACTGCTAGTCCAACAAGGGTGGGCGCTGTTTTTTTCATATTCTGTTACATGAGCCTAATCTTTTTGTTCACTTCAGCTTTGGTCATTGCACGTAAGTTTGTTCTTCTGTACCAATGGTCTTCGATGAGGTTCAATAACCCATTGTCTCGAACATAGGTTTACTCACCCATCATTATGCACGGCTATGCACGTTCGTGACTATTTCGTGCACGGTAAAGTTCCACGAAATGGCACTTACTGTACTCCTGAGTAAGTTTGCGTTTCGAATCGTAAGATGAGCGCTGTTCTGACGTTAGTCCATCACTAGACCTGGCTTCCCATACCCAACAGGCAACACGACATTGAAGCATGTAAGAACCAAGCGCGAGGATGAAATGCTTGAGGCTCTTCATAACCTGGGGGAAATCAGGTCAAGATTTGATTTAAACGCATAGAGTGTGATATTGGATTGCATTACATGTTAACCTGCACCGGTGTTGAGTGTGTTAGTGGAATGTATACGTTATTTGGTACCTGATCAATAGAATTTCTTATGCCTCAAGTAAGAGCCCCGCGCCAACCGGAAACCTCGTGAAATAATTCTTTCATTCATGCGGCATATAAACTACTTATTGAAGCTACACGTACAACCAGGGGCTGATGCCACCATGGCCAGGGAATACCGTGAAATACCGATCAAAGTCTACTGAAAAACGAAAAAAGAGAAACATAGCCCAGTTACGTGAACCGAGGCGTCGCATAACGTTCAAACTGGATTTTCCTAAATAATTCCTCGGCCATAACCTGGTCCCCATTCAGGCGCTCTGCGAGGATCCGGATAAATGCCTCCCGGATGTTAGCGGCTATCTGATTCCCACCGCATGTGTAGAACTAGAACGAGTGATTAATAAATGGACATTATGCGTTCAAGGTAACATACCTTTGCGCCTTGGTCATAGTATTGATGAATCACCTCACGTTCCGCCCAGATTCGACTACGCATACAGCATCAGAACCTTACGACAAACAAAGGCCGAAGCAGAATTACTCACAGCTGCACGTATTTGCTGCCTTCAGACCTCTCTGGCGAGCGAGAGAACGCCGGTCGGAGATCCACGGCCCCGAGCTTGCTCCACTCGGCCAGTTCTTCATGCCCATACAAGTAGTCATCTTCTGGAGTCCGGCAGCCGAAGAACAATACGCTTTTGCCTATACGTTCCCTGGCCTTCATTTGCATCGCTCTCTCCTGGAGGAAACCCCGGAACGACGCCAAGCCACTTCCAGCAGCGAACAACATCATTGGCACAGTCGGATCCGCTGGCGGGTGGAACGCCTTGGCGCTTGGGCGGACCGCCATGAGGACCTGGTCTCCTTTACGCAGGCTCCCGAGATAATTGCTCCCAACACCACGGAAATCACCTTGAACAATAACCCCGACAGTAAGAGTCGCATGATTTGGATTCCATAGGGGAGAGGACGAGATAGTGTACTGTCGGAGGCGCATGGGCGGCAGAGACATGATGAAGACGCCGAGGGGAATATCGATGTCGGGGTATTTCTCGAGTAAAACAAGCATGCTACTGTTCGGCCTCTTCCCGCCTTTCTTGAAGTTGGCAAGCATGGCAACAAGACCGTTCCGAGTAGCCGGGTCCTTGGTGTACTCGAGGAGAGTCGATATATTGCGCTTGTTAGCAAACTGTCCAATCTCGACAAAGCCTATAGCTGATGTTAGGAAGCAAAACATCGCGCATATATCCACTATATACTTACCCAATAAGATCTCCGAAGCGCTGATTGGTCGGCCAGTGGGGAGCGTTGTAGGTCCAGTCATGTTGAGGACAATCTTTGGAATGTTTTTTAATACTCAGCAAATACAGGCTCTCAACTGCACGTACCTGCTGCTCGGGCGAGACCTTGAAGCGAACAAGAGCTCTTTGTACGTATTCTAGTGGATTCAGGGGTAATCTGGGTATAACGAGGTCAACGATACTGTCCGAAAAATAACCTCTAAATTCACTTACATGGCTAGATAATTTCCACACTGGTACGTCATGCCCTCAGGTAGTTTCATCTTGGGGCTCTTGCGTATCTTGGAGCCAGCAGCGGGGACAATCTTAATTGACGATCAAGCAGCTTGGATTACGAGATTGTATGTCAACCTTGAGTAATATGTTGAGCTATGTACTGACGAGGGGTTGAAGTGCGACGGGCCATTAGTATCGTTCCCCAAGAGCCTCAGGTAAGTGGCCGTTTTATGCAACCAATTGCTCAGAGCATTGACTACGACCCATCAGCTATTCGAAGGCACGGTTAGGGAGAACGTAGACCCGACGGCCGGGTGTGGTGACGGGAGGATCTGGGATGCGCTCGAAAACGTGAGAGTCTCAGCCCGGACACTCGTATCAAAGCTGATCCGATGCTTAGGCCCATCTGAAAGAGTTTGTGACTGGCCTTCCCGGAGGGCTGGATGCTGTGCTGAAAGAGGGAGGGCTATCGCTGAGCAGTGGCCAACGGCAGCTCGTGTGTTTCGCCCGGGCGCTACTACGTAAAGTGAGTCCTGTGGACATAATACCATATATATTTATCGTCATTCCTAACCATGATGAGTGGAACTAAACGGAACTCTTCTAGACCAAGATCCTGATTCTCGATGAGGCAACTTCGGCGATGGATATAGAGACTGACAAGGCGATCCAAGAGATCCTTCGTGGACCTGTGTTCGAGGGTGTTACCACCCTCACAATTGCGTAAGCCGCATGCCTTGACGTGATAGCTACGAGCGCTGAATCCTTGATCCCCAGGCATAGGCTTAACACTGTAATCGACTCTGATCGTATAATTGTGCTCGATGCTGGCAGCGTGAGTTTGACTGGAGCTTCTATTGTATACCACTCAAAATGAAACGTTTCCAGGTGACAGAATCTGGCGAACCCGAGGAGCTACTAAAGAATCAGGTAAGTTAAGCAGGCAGGAAGGAAATCGATAGCTGAAACTGTTTCAGAATTCTTTGTTTTACGCGCTAGCTGCTGAAGCAGGAATTCTGTCTGAATCGACGTAGAAATGGTGTGTTTTAAGGACAATGTATGCGGCTCTCTTGCTATGAAACCCCATTTTAAATGTATTAAATGCTAGACGCTATCGAGGACTTGGCTTGTTGTCTCAACGACTTCATTGCGTAGTTATTTAGTATACAGCTAAACAATCCAGTTTGCTCTGATACTTGAGACAGGTTTTGTTTCTGTAAGCACATGTTAATAACCCAGCAAAGGTTGTGGAGCTACGAATCAAAGCCGCAAGGGGGAAGAGGAGCGGCTATAGAATGAAACGAGTTTGATATGCGCTACATATGGACTTGCATTTGCTAATAACACAACCGGAAGTCTTTGAGGAACTCCACTCATATACAAGGCTAGCTAATAGGTATGATCATTAATGGCTGAAAGTGCACCCGAATCAACCTCCAAATACAGAAACAACAACAACGTGCGATCCTTTTGCAGCCTCCGCCGGTATGATTGGGGGAGACAACAAGATCAACACAATGGCGGTCGAAACACGGCCGAAGAGACACCCACTTTCAATGTTATAAAACCGGATTTTGGCTTCACATCACGTGGTAGATGACATGATATCTCGCACAAACCTGTCACTCTGATAGCATACAGTCATATCCAGGTATCTCTGGGCATTTATTCTGCATTGGATCTTTTCTCTAGTCTATGATAGCCATCCGAAAAATGGCAAACCGAGCACTCGTCGAGCAAATAAAACAAATAATCCCGCCGCTGACGCCCAAACTACACAAGGGCCAGGCCGGACGGGTGGGCGTTATTGGAGGTTCGGAAGAGTGAGCCCTTATTCTCGACCTATGAAATACCCGAGTGATACAAACTTGAATGTTAGTTACACAGGCGCACCTTATTTTGCTGCTATCTCGGCACTTCGCCTTGTAAATATGATATATCAAGTTGCTAGCTTCGGTTGATACCAACACGCTTTGGGCAGGGATGCGATCTCTCCCATGTAATATGCGAACCGGGCGCAGGTGCAGGAATCAAGACTTATTCACCAGACTTGATCGTGCACCCCATACTCAACGAACGCGAGTACGTCTTCCTCTCACCCTCCAAGAACTTTTTCACATTAACACAAGAATATAGTACACCTGATAGCATCAAATCAAAACTCGACTCTATCGTATCCCGTCTACACGTTCTCGTAATCGGGCCAGGTCTCGGCCGAGCCGAACACATGCAAAACACAGCTAGAGTCGCGCTCCAGTTGGCTCGGGAGAAGGTAAGTGACATTATTTATGGATCAGAGTATTCATGTTTGATGGGTGTTGAAGGAGATGTACGTCGTGATCGACGCCGACGGGCTTTATCTTGTCCAAAATGAGCCCAATGTCGTCAGAGGTAATGCTCGAGCCGTCTTGACGCCTAATGTTGTCGAGTTCAAACGACTTTGTGATTCCCTCGTACGTCCTTCAGAGCCCTTCGTTCTCCTGCCATAGCCAAATAATGTGATCCAGAAAATCGATATGAAAGGCGAGCCATCCTCGTTCGCGCCCGCTCTTTCCAAAGCTCTCGGAGGAGTAACGATCATTCAAAAGGGCCAGACGGATTTGATCGTTTCCGGAGACCAGGTAACGTCTGCTACAATCCTCCCTTCTCTTCTCACAACGCTGGAATCTAAAGTTAACCTGGCACCGTTAGGTCGAAGAAATTGACGAACCCGGCGGCTTGAAACGCTGCGGCGGCCAAGGTGATCTTCTATCGGGCATGACGGGTACGTTTTTGGCTTGGGGAAAGTCGTATGTTGATGGCGGACTGGACGGAGGAGACGCACAAGGTTCGTACGCACCTTCGTTTTCTATTCGTAAGTACGAGCCTAAGGCATGCACGATTATCGGTTAGGCGAGCGAATTCCTGAACATCGTGTCCCACTCCTCGCCGCCGCGGGCGCGTCCATCCTCACTCGCGCCACGAGCCACATTGCGTTCGGGAAACTTGGGCGAGGGGTGATCACTGGTGATATGATTCCCGAAGTAAGCACCGATTTGCGAACCAGTTTTCGAGTGAGGGTATTTATAGAGTGTATAGATTGGCGCGGCGTACGCAGCCAAGTTTGGCGAAGCGGGGGAGAAAGGATGGAAAGGTAGGGCGTAGCAAGAAGGGTCGATAGCATTTTAATCTGTATACTGTTCAGGCCGATTGTAAGCGAGCACGAGGACGCGAGTAGCGTTTAGAAATACAACTGCAATTATGAATAGGATACATACGATAACACACAAAAGCACTGTACATTGTTCCGCTCAGAATCCGTCTATTTGCTCGACATCACGTATCCTGTCGTGTCCAACACTTGTTTGCCGCATATCGAACATATTCCTTTTTTATACGCACAGCCTAGGGAGGAACCCAACCGTTAGCCACTGTACAGCAAATCGCAAAGTGAGAACAGACAACGCACCATGACAATACTTGGCACTATTCTGTGTTACTGAACTCTTACAGTCCTTACATTTCCCTTGATATGGCTGATACCTCTTCGACGCTCCCACACTTGACGCTCCGACTTTTCGACCTGTCAAGAGTTTATTCTCGCCAATCTTTCTGGAGGACGAGGAAGGTGCGAATGGGTCGGGAGCGGCGACTTTAGAGAGTTTCTGCAAACATAAAAATATTAGTCAGTATTTTTGGTAAGAGTATGAGGGAGGGCTCGCCTTGGTGCATTTCTGGCACACCATCGTCGTTGTCAGCTGCGAATTGCTGACCAGCCGGTGGCTGTACGGCGCTTAACCTTGGGAGTGCTCAACCGATCACGTGTAGCTGCTGACGCAATCACTCCTCAATCCTGATTCCTTTGTCAACTCCTCACCACAGCAGTGCAGTTCCCGTCGACTTTCTATTGAAGTAAGACGTCAGTTGCGAGTCATCTCCCCATAGAATATGTCTACTAGAGTCTAGACAACACAGCTCAAAGGGCTAAGCAATGCTTGACGATACTCTATTCACCTTTTTTGGGCTACAACGCTTGATTGGCGCTTGCTGTCAACTGGGGCTGTCATTTTGACACAGGCGGCTGTCTAGACTCTAGCTGTGCTGTTTGAACGCATGACTCCGCCTGATGTTCTTTGTCCCATCATATTGCTATAACTGATGTGTAGCTGTCTCTCCATGAGTCCATATATAAACCATGGGTCACTACCGGGATGAACCTCACCGCAAGCACTCCTACCACTACATTTTTTCCTACTCTCCCACTATTTTTCTTCCCCAACGATGGCTATTAAACACCGCTGCGTCACTGTCGACCAATCACCAGTCTGCCGAGCGCTCTGGATCCTACTCTGCTGCTGTACTTTAGGATTTCCAGACAAGTACCTTGAGCGACTTGCTTACTTTGAGGATCTCGTCCCGAAATCGAATGACCCGAATAATCTTTTTCGGCCATGGACCCAACCAAAAACCTTTTCAGACCGGGGTGATGCTAATGGAAATGGCCAGAAAACGATGCGACAGAAACAACAGGTAAGTTTGGCTTGCCTCTGAAGTGCATGACATCAACTAACGAGCCTGATTTGTAGGAGGAATGGGACCGATTGAATATTGCTGTCAGTACCAGTTTACCTTCGCGCGTGCTCCGTACTCTAACACGTCCATTAATAGATGTCCGTTATCACCGCAACCAGCGCCGCGGCACTCGCTATTCAAGCCGCAGGTCCAAACCCAAACCAGATTTACTGGCTCGTAACAGCCTTCTACAGCGCAGCATTTGGCATGTCTCTCCAAGGCCTCATCCTAATCACATACATCACCATCTCTGCCGGAGGCTCCTCAGATGAATTAATCGGCCGGCTCGCTCGGGGCGAGCTATTCGAGAACCAGCCAACCAGACCCGTCGCATTCATGATGGCTCTACCCGCGATCCTTGCGACCTACTCATCGTTTGCACTGTTGGCCGGGTTGGTAGCTATGATCACGCAAGGGCCAGGCGAAAGCGTGGCTACAAAAGGTGGTCTTTATATCGTCGTGGCGATCATTCCTGTTGGAGTTACGTTCCTTTGTCTTTGCTTTGCAGTGTTATTCTGCGAGGCTGGGACGTGGATCGAGCGGAGGGAACGAAAGAGAGTGGCTGCAGCTGCTTACGTGCTGCCTCAGTCTGTGCCACTTAGCCCGATCACTCCTCAACCATAGTCGGTTTTTCGGCTCGGACGTTCAATTGCCGTTGAAATCGAGGTTTTCTTCGCTATCCCCACTCCCAAGCTGCTATATGCGGCATTTTGTACTGCGCTGACCACCGTTGCGTATAAGTTCTTGTCGTTCCCATTTTTGTCTCAATTTGTAGCATATTTTCCCCAACTGTATCTCGCCAAACATGAATTAGACATATGCCGTTATCAAGGGTATACCGTAAATTAAACCCTCCCCCACATAGTACTCGGAGTCGTAGCTGAATATATATCACGATAGACCGGCACCAACCTGGTAGCGGAACTCTTAACGTGTGGAAACGAACTTCAAAAGATAAATTACTCAAATGTTATAGAAAGGACAGAACGAGATTATAAAAATACGTAGATGATGTTACGGCCCAGGGGAACCGCATGGCAGCGATCGCTCAAGAGTACAGCTCAGAGAGCACACTCTTCCGAGGTCCAGGCGGCAACATTCGACGCCGGATTACCGTTTCTGTTATCAGCCTGGCTGATGACGGTTTGAGAATCAATGTTGAGCATGTCAGTAGCCCCGACTGTAGCGAGCGAGTATACGTAAACATCTACTCGATGTGAGACGTGAGTGGCGAATGCACAAGCAAGATTCAAACGTATGTACCTTTAGAGCTTGAATCGACATTTAGCAACGAATTTTGGCAGGTAGAGTTATCCACACAGCTCTCATTATAACTCTGTTTCATCGTCTTGGTAAGCAAGCCGGCGCAAAGCTTGGGTGGGGCTCACCTGGAAGAAACTGTAGAGTCCAGCGCCGTAGACAAATACGTTGGAACTATTGGTAATACTCAACCCCCACGCCGAAGATCCTTTTGTAAGCTCTGGGTCCCTATACTTCTTCGAGATGCTGAACGGGTTTGGAGCCTCAGGACTAGTTTGCCAGTAGGGCTAGCATGGATAGTTAGGCGCATATAGTCACTAAAAATCTCGGGCATACATACCGACTCCGTCTGAATCAGACCAAGATATACGTTTTTAGACTCTACCAAGTTGTACTGGTAAATGGCCTACATAATCTCGAATGTTAGCATGGCTTTACAAGGAGCGTGGAGAGGTTTAGCGCACGTGATGCTCGGAGCCTCCACCAACGATCCAAACCGGCCCATTACGAGACTCAACTAGCACCCCTCGTCCAGCATAAACGTTAATTCGTTGCTCTAGCGGGTCATCGCTAGATACTTATCGTTAAAGCCTTGTCTCATGTAATGCAGAAATGAAGAACGCTTACAGATCGTGGTCCGCCGTCCAGATCCATCCTCCCTCCATGTACACTGCAGCGTTCTTCGTTAGGTGCATTGCGAGATACGCCACCGTACAGTCCGTCACCGAGTGGTTGGTGTTCGTAGATAGACAGTTGCCAGCCTGGATACCGGATCCGGCGAACCCGCCAAGGCGGATATGAACGTCCCACATCCCAGACATGTGTTTCTGATGACGAGGCTCGCCAACATTCCACTCCAGGACGACCGCTCCAACACTACCGGCCCGGGTAGAGAGGATGAGGTTACTGAGCTGAACAGGTTTCTTATCGCCATCTGTACGGTAAACTCGAGTTGGCTATAGTTCGTGATGATGAGTTTCATGAGACGCACCACGCCCGACTTGAATAACAGGCCGAGGGTTCTTCGCGTCTGCAAACTTCGCTCCACCCCCAACGATATTCGACCAGACCTCACCAAGAACCTTCGAGCCTTGCGGGATCTTGATAGTATCTGTGACATAGTAGGTACCTGCGTCGAAATATATGATCCTGCGTCCAGCGTACTTGTCCAGGACTTTCTGGATGGCGGCAGTATCATCCTGCACGCCATCACCCTTAGCGCCATGAGCCTTGACAGATACAAACTCTGTAATGTATACTCAGAAACACAATATACACACGATTAGGTTTGACTCACGCCTTGGAGAGTAATTCTCGTACTCGGGTCTCCGCTTCGAAAACAATTTGCCATTCGGACCAAGCAGCTTGCGCGACCTAGGGATACCCTCTACCGTATCCTGAACGTACTCGTACTCCTTCTCTGCCTCGCTGTAAATGTTCCCCTGAATCCAGTGCTCAACCATCTTCGTTTTCCCGCCCTCGAGTAAGACCGTGCCGTTTCCATCAATAACGCC
>WSTJ01001743.1:0-11057 GCA_019623705.1 Ceratobasidium sp. 428 | reverse complement strand
ATATATACAGTATCTGGTGTGGTAACCTGATCTTTTGCTGACATCATTTTTTTTGATCAGTTTTGGCGGCTACTGTAGTGAGTTTCTTCCCCTCATCTAAGTCCTCTAATTCCTGATCACTCTGACTCCTTTGGCAGGCTGGGGTAGCAGCCCGCTATGAAACCCACCGATCGGTCGTTCGGAACAAACTGAGTATTTCTACGAACGAAAACATCTGGTGTCTTCGCGGTGCCGATTTTGTGCCCGTCTTGGATCACCTATGGCACGGAGTTGGGGCCGATGGACAGCCGACGACGTGGGAGGATTATGCGCTTGCGAGACGAGTTGTTTTGCCTGTTGATGTATAGAGGGCAGGTTGAGGTGTTGGTGGATGGGACGACGATGCTTCTTAGGTATTACAAGCCTAAATTATTTTGTTTTTGGATTTTGGTGTATTTAACTGATCTGCTATCGGGGTATCAGGCATGGATTGTACACTTTAGTATATTGAGAAGTGCGTAATGATACATTATAGAGCCTCGATTGAAATAATCTATGATTTCGCCGCAGCTTGAATGATCTCCTTCGCCTTCTTACTCACCGCGTCAGCTTTCACACTTGCTCGTTCCGTCGTTTCGTAAAATGATTTCATCAACTTTCCTACTAGCGCATTGGGGTTTACGTTCCCCGACGTTGCCCCTAGTGTCGCAAACGCGGCTTGGAGCTTTTGTTCGATTTCCGAATCGGATAGCTGAGGAGGGAGGAACGAGGAGAGGAGTTCGGATTCTTGTTCTTCCTTGGATGCAAGGTCTGATCGAGATGCGGTACGGAATTGTGTCGCCGAGTCGTTCTATGGGCGAAGAATCACAGGATTATGGTCGGGTGTAATGGGATAGTGACGCAGAAGCTTACACGACGAGCGATAGATTTTTGAATTAGGGAATAAATGGTATCTTGCGCTATTGGTGCTCCCTTGTTCGCTTTGTCCGCATTAGTTATTTCTGCCAATACGGACTACTTTGTGGATAAAGAATTGGTTCTTCGAACAGAGAAAGGAAAAGATAGGCGTACACGGATGGTGGTGGTACGAAAGGAATCTTTCGATCGCATAGATTGTTTGAGGTCATCTCGAAGTTTGGTCCGGATGTCTGTTGATATTGTTTCTAATAGAATAATCCTCAATGAGTGAACATCGCGATGGTTTAGCGAGTATTACGACTTACCTGTGGAAGAGAACCGAACTGCAATTGATTTCGGGAATATTCTTGGGGTGGGCCGAAGTGCGTACAGTTGAGTGTTGCGAAGTATAATGAGTCGCGAAGCATAGACGGACATTTCTCGTGTGTATATGGTCAGTTAGTGCCAGGCAAACTCGAGCTCTGTCGACAGGATCACGGAAGGGAGGAGAAATCGTACGGTCACGTGAAGCAGACTCATCTGACCCAAAAAGGCAAGAAGAGGTGCACAGCAGTCAGCGCTTACCTCACTTCACACCAGATGACGTCATCCCACACTTTTCCATTCCAACCACAATAATCCGATGTCTGCAGCCTACGCGCGCCTCCCGACCGACGCGGACGCAATTCCCCTATCCGATAGGTTATCACCGAGCCCGCCAGAGCCACACCCACCCGCCAGAAAATCCTATGCACGAATAGGAATATACATTCTTGGCGTACTAGCCGTTGCGTTTGTTTCTTTTCGTCTCGGCCAGTTGTCGGTCGTGCTTCCGCAGCCCGAAGCGCCGGGCGGTAGTAGTGGCGGTGAGATTGGAGCTCCTCCGCCTGACCACAACAACACCCAGCCGAAGATGGGAGACAAGCTTAGTGTTGGATAGTACGTATCCATTTGCCCCTCGTTTACTCGGTCTAACTTATGCATGGATGGTAGTTTTGTAAATTGGGGCATCTACGGGCGTAAATTCCCGCCATCATCCATTCAAACAGATACGCTTACCCATATCCTCTACGCGTTCGCCAACACCTCTCCCGATGGATCCGTTATCCTTTCAGATAAATGGGCCGACACCGACATCCACTATCCCGGGGATTCATGGAACGAAGATCAGTCCAAGAACCTCTATGGGTGCTTCAAGCAACTCTACTTGATAAAGAAACGAAATCGACATTTGAAGCTATTGTTGAGTATCGGCGGGTGGACATATTCGCCGGCTCTTCATCCGATTGTGGTCGATCACCATAAGAGGGAAAAGTTTGTCAAGACTGCGGTGGAACTACTGGAGGATGTCGGGTTGGACGGGTTGGATGTGGATTATGAGTATCCGCAGAATGACGAGCAGGCGAGTTAATACAATTATACAATTTTCTTGGTTTTGAACTGAGGAGAATAGGCTCGAGGATATGTTGCCCTTTTGCGCGAACTGAGGTTGGCACTCGACGCGCACGCTCACAAAAAGGGCACGAAATACCATTTCGCTCTAACCGTACGTCCTTTCCACTCTCCCCTTGCACCAAACTAACCCGCCACCAGATTGCCGCTCCATGCGGCCCACCGAACTACGAGGTAACCCCGTTCCTGAATTATCTGCCCTCAACCTATTAATAGAACTCATCAACAGAAACTACGTGCCCGAGAAATGGACCAATATCTTACATTCTGGAACCTTATGTCCTACGGTAGCGTTCCACCTGCCACAGTTCTGAACCCAAACTGATTTATCTCATAGACTATGCCGGATCGTGGGATTCTGTCTCGGGCCACCAAGCCAACCTCTTTGGCGGACCCGACGAGATCAGCACCGATCGCGCGGTCAAGTGGTACCTTGCTCAGGGTATCCGGCGGGAGAAGCTTGTTATCGGTGAGTCAATTTACCCCTATTTATTCCTGATACGGTTTGCTGAAGGAGGAAATTAGGTATCCCGTTGTACGGCCGCTCGTTTATGAACACCAATGGACCTGGTTCATCTTACAATGGCGTTGGACCAGGGTCTTGGGAAGCCGGTAAGTCCCGCTTTTCTTGTCGTCCCCTTGCATCTAATGATAGCACATCCCACGACTTTTGTAGGCTCTTACGATTATCGCGCCTTGCCTCTCCCAGGTGCGATTACCCACATTGACTCGCACAAAGTCGCAAGCTGGTCATACGATCCGAAAAAGAAGGAACTTGTCACATTCGATGAGGAAGAAGTGGGTATTGCCAAGGGACGGTGGATACACAAGGAGAGATTAGCGTATGTTGATTCTTCCCGCATAGCCGACTATCAAGGCGCTAAATTGGGAGATTGTAGTGGTGCGATGTACTGGGAACTCTCAGGTGACAAATGTCCTTCTCATCCTGAACGACCTGAAATGGAAAAGGGACCTGGGAAGGATGCGAGGCCAGGTCCATCACTCGTAAAGGTGTGTATCTTTATCCTGTTCTAGTGTTGTAGACTCTTATGGTATGGGTAGGTCGTGGCAGACGCCATGGGTGGAATATATAAAGGTACCGGAGAGGAGTATGGCGGTTGGAACTGGTTGAGGTACGAAGGGAGCCGATATGAGAACATGAAGAACGGGATGGAGTAGGAATTCTTTGACGCGAACGCTACGTACACATCTAGTTCTTGAATAAAAATAGTTTACCCGCAGCTCCCGAAGTCATCAATCTAGAAAAACTTAGCGTTTCCATCGACCCCAGGCGGTGCATCACGTGACATGATAAGAGCGCTCCGCGCGCGCGACGCGGACGAGCGCGTTACGGCGCGCCGCAGTCGGTGGTGGGCGCGGGTATAAGTATATCGGCTCGTATGGGATCAAAGATCCAAAACCTACCCTTCCGCGCTCTTCCCGCTCTAAAATGGCGTCTACAAGAGCTTTGGTCACTGTTCTTTCGTTTTTGTCTTATGTAGCCGCGCAAAGTGAAGAAAGCGAGCCCCCAAAGCGAGGAAAGGAGCGGTATGGTGGCCGTAAGTTGCTTGAGTGTTCTTTTGGTGTATGCGCGCTGATTTGACTAATTCCGCGCAGCTTTGGGATACTATCCGACCGTCGCGCCCGCTATCATCTTCTGTGCGCTCTACGCGCTCGTCGCGGTTCATGGCACATGGATGATGTTCCGGATCCGAGGGAAATATATGGGCACTTTGGTCGTTTCGGGATATATCTATGCGCTTGGGTTGATTCTTCGCATTCGTAAGTGCCGGGCTATATTTCAGTTTTTGTTGAAGCTGATTGATCGATTGGTTTGGTATAGCCTATAGGACTAATACGACTAGTCTTGGGCTTTATCTCATTATGAATTTGTGTGTCGTGCTTTCTCCTTGTGGATTCATTGCTACGGTAAGTGGTGTGCAAGGTTGGTATCCGGGCTTGAATTGATTCGTGGAGTGTAGGTGTACATTCTTCTTGGCCGTTTAGCCCGGTATCTCCAAGCGGACGATTTGATGCTTATCCGACCGCAAATAATCACAAAAGTTTACGTTGTAAGTTCAACTCCGCTATCGTATGCGATTATATGCTAAATTGTTATGGTTTGTAGACTTCTGACGTCGGTATGCAATCACTTATTTAGTTTGATTATCTTGAGTTGAAGTCTGAATAAACATATCTCACCACAGTCACACTCTTTGTTCAAGCTGCAGGCGGCTCATTGGCAGCCGCCAAGAACGAAACTTTGACAAAACTTTCGACCAAGGTACGTCAGCCTTCCCCTTTCTAACGCCCTAGACAGACACATTTCTTATGGCGCAACCAGATCTTCCTAGCAGGCCTTATCCTCCAACTCATCTCCTTCATATCATACTGCATCGTCTTTGCTGTCTTTTTGTACCGTGTCAAGACGTGGCGTGCACCAGTCTGGCACGAAAAGGCCGATAATGGTTTGCTATCCCACTGGAAGGGGTTGGTTGGGATTATGATGGTCAGCTGCCTCGGGATCATTGTACGTCTTTTGTCTGTTTTTCGGGAAGCTTAACTAAATATAAATGTACAGGTTCGTTGCGTGTACCGTACTGTCGAAGGCTCCGAAGGCTTTAGCGGGTATCTTCTCACGCATGAAGTCTACTTTTACGTTTTGGATTGTCTTCCGTTGTTTATTGCCATTGCGTAAGTCTGCTGGTCCGTTTATGTTCCAGTTTGGCGTTGATTTAAGTCTGTCGCTGGTCTTGTAGGGTATACACCATCATATGGCCTCCAGCGATTTTGAACAACCTTTACACCTCTCCGGGACACGAGATGGTCGCGAAAGACTCGGTTGGAAGCCCTTAGAGTTTGAGATATGGTAGAATGTTGTGCCTTGGGGACTGGTATTTTCATTCATCTTTATTTATAATCTGGTTTTCTATCTGCGGGCTACTGTGCTAGACTTAGAAAACGTATCTACATGTCCTTTGCGCAACTTCGAGTGCTTAAGCTACCAGTCTTGACTACATGCTCTACTTACTGCTATCATGATGGCTATTCATGCATTTTTAGGTTTAGGCTGCTACTGACTACCCGAATCAATCGACGTTCACGCAGATTATTTTAGGAAGAGTGTGTAAGTTTGCTTTATCGTTGCTTGAGCGAGATAGTGTTAACGGAATTTTGTACCTGCAATGGTTTGAATTTACCTGATCAATAACTTATAACTCCCATTTCGTGGGAATTTGGAAATTTCAGCTCAACCCCTCTGAGATAGTAACTCACACAAGGCAAGTTTCTATGGTTAGGTATCTGTCTTTTATCAGTCAATTACCTAAGCCCAGTCATCCCATTTATAATTAGCAGTTCGGATCACACCTGGCAAGACTCATTCAAACTCCAGTCATACGTCATGATTGATGTTTAGGTGATCTATCGAATGAGTTCGGTTACTTCGGCTATCAGTCAATGAAGTCACGTCTACCTGTACAAACGGCTATTCTTCGAACCCCCGAAGTGAGCTACCCCCTGCCTTTCCGCGTCTCGGCTAGCCAACGCGCTGATCCTGCTCTCCCTCGTACTTTGATCGTTACGCACATAATTTAACGCTTAGCATTTCTGACAGGTGGGATTGAATGGAGTATCTTGTGCGAAGTGCTTAACCGCCTGTCCCTGCGCAACCCACTCTTGAGGCCGTTCAGTAGCATGAGATGCCCGGAGTTGCGAACGGTCGTGAGGTCCATATGGACGCCCTTGGCACGTATCTCGCTTATAGATGACTCCGATGTGCCCGCGAGCACAACCAAACGTCTTGAGCTCCGGTTGAGCGCACTATTCTCCGCTTCGGGCTATACAGGAGCGTCGCATTTTAGTTGCAGTTGTTTCTATTGATTCGTTTGTCACGGCGCTCCGTCCTGCAGTATATTTAGCCCGGCGGATCACCACACGATCTAACACCATCGATCACACTTCTAAACCTACAAAGCTCGTCACAATTCAACAACATGAAAGCCTCTATCGCTGCTGTACTCCTCGCTGCTTCGGTGTCCTCCGTCGTCGGCCGCACCTTTACTGTCTATAACAAGTGCCCGTTTACTATCTGGCCGGCTGTATTCGTGAGTATCTCCATCTTATTCAGCGCATATACATAGATTAAATCGTAGTTTTAGACAGATCTAAATGTAGGGACAGCAGTGCCTGACGTTCCGACCGGTTGGGAGGCACCTTCGGGCAGCAAGAAAACGTTCACAGTTCCTAATAACTGGAAGGCCGGTCGTATCTGGGTGCGTATATTATCTCGTGCCCTACTGAAACTGTAAGATACTGATCCGTGAATGAACAGGGACGTCGAAACTGTAACTTTGCCACCAATCCCGGCCCGAATTCGTGCCTTGACGGCGGGTGTAACGGCGGGCTGAAGTGCGACTCCCGCACTGGTACTGGCGTCCCGCCGGCTACAGTCGCTGAGTGGACTCTCCAGGGAGACGGCAATCGCGACTTCTACGATGGTAATAGTACCACCCGTCAGTTAATTGTCATACTTCTAACTCGGACTCTGCCCGCGTAGTGTCTCTCGTCGATGGATATAATCTGCCTATGAGCATCACCAATAATGTCGGCTGCCATGTGGCTAACTGCCCAGTTGACCTCGGACCAAACTGTCCTGCTGCCCTCAAGGGACCATTTGACAAGTCTGGCTTCCCCGTTGGCTGCAAGGTATCTTCTTATCACTTATAGTTATGCCCACCCGAGCTAATGGCTACCACCAGTCCGCCTGTGTCGCCAACCTCGACGGTAACCAAGCCAATTCCCCCAACTGTTGCTCTGGTTCACACAACACGCCTGCGACCTGCCCTAAATCTGGAGTACAATTCTATTCGTACTTCAAGAACAACTGCCCGAACTCGTACGTATATGCTTATGACGAAGCCAGTGGTACCGCCTTGTGGACCTGCGACTCTGCTAAGAAGGCGGACTGTAAGTGACCCTTATAATTTTTTGGTGTCTAGCTTACGATATGTCGCGCAGATACCCTCACCTTCTGCCCGTAAACTCTCGAAGGACGTTTGGACAGTGAAGCCTTATTAGCTAGTACTCGCTCGTTATATTCTCGATTTGTGAGGGACTGCATCTCACCAAGGATTAGCATTGTTCGATTCGATGTAGTTCTTACGGTATACACAATAAACGTCATTACTCTAGAATGTAGTTCCAACACAGCTTAACGCAGTCACAGAGTATGGCCAGAGTTTATTTGACCCTGTATGCCAGTCATTAGTAAGGCAAGAATCAGGTTAACGTACTGAACTAGAGCGGCTCTGAGACTCGGCCACCACACGCTACATCATCAGCACCACCTCTTTGCCTCAATAAGCCACATAGTTCACGAATAAAAATTCTCTTCTTAGCAGGCTCGCCGCACTATCTCTGATATCCTCGTAACGGTTTCTACAGTATCTCACAGCGTAAGACTTGGGGCACGCGTCGACTCTACTATATCGGCTGAATCAATACAACTAGACGCACTCGATTCCAGAAATGATTATATTTCAACACTCTTTGTGTCTACTCCAAAACATTGATATCTCATTACTTATGCGGAGCCGCTCGACTGGTTCAGTCAATCTTTGTTTAAACTGCAGGCAAAGGTATGTGTTTTTGGTCCGTACTCAGGCTCTTGGCCTGACATACGGATAGAAACAAGCAGTGCGACGGAGAAGAACCAGGATGCAACACATGCACAGGAGCTCGTGGGTGTGTACATTGTGTACAATATGCGTAAAATCTGCATATTGTCTAGCCTGGCGACTAGCTATACTTGTTTCTCTAATACTAGTTCTACAAACGGGCCCAATCTGGCGATTCAGGATGTGCTATCCAGTATGATTTCTAATCCGGTATGGCTTAGGGAGGATATATGCGTTGGCCAGTTTTCTGAGTTTTTGGATACTGATACGAAGGTACGCTGCTAGGACCACAATCTCAAGAGCCCTCGTATTACACAAAAACAGACAATCCTGGCTCAGCATTGACTCGAGACGAAGAAGCTCCTTCATTAGCTCGACTTCGTTTCACGGGGACTTCTTGTAGAGTGCCTGCCGAGTGTCAATTACGGCTCTCAAGCTGTGTCAGCTCAAGCGATTGGGAGAAGCCTCGCGCTTAGCCTCCAACTAGTCAGTGACACATTTCCGTTAATCATAAGTCAATGTCAGTCTTATGATCGACCTCTGGGAAGCAGCCGCGATCGACCGATTTCACATAAGCGGCCACAGGCAGATTTTCTTTTCCAGAACACCTGGAAACCAGGTAAAGAAGCCCACTGGA
This sequence comes from Ceratobasidium sp. 428, assembly GCA_019623705.1. NCBI lineage: Eukaryota > Fungi > Basidiomycota > Agaricomycetes > Cantharellales > Ceratobasidiaceae > Ceratobasidium > Ceratobasidium sp. 428. The sequence continues at coordinate 2,414 of WSTJ01001743.1, read as the reverse complement.
TTAGAGCTTCTAGATTGGAACGACTATTGGCGAACGATTTAAAACAAGAGCAACAACAACGAAGAGGCTCACATTTAGAGGTCTCGGTAAGCGGGTGTGCGAACATGCCACGTGACTGGTATAAATTCAAAAGCAGCCCACACTCTGCACGAAGCCAACGTGTTAAAATTCGACATGGGGAAATTTAAGGCTTTTGATGTGAGCTTTGATGATTCTTAGTATTGAAAGTGGACAGTCGAAATTTGCGAAAGGAGTAAATGATGTCGAAAGGGGAACAGCAACCGGCAAAATGTTAAATTTCGACACATCCGGGCTATCAAGAGACATTCGGCATCGCTCAACACTCTTTTGTCGCAAAACGGGGCACATCTTCGAGGCTTGCGGGGCGTGCTTCCATATTTGACTAATAAATCGTCTATGCGCAGTTGCCCTCCACTCGTGATTGGCAATCCGGATCACACCCGGCAAGGCTCTTCGAACTCTAGTCATGCATCATAGTCGGTGTTTACACGATCTATCGAATGAGTTCGGTTACTTCGGCTATCGGTCATCGGAGTCACGCCCGCCTGCGCAAACGGCTATTTTTAGAACTCATATTATGAGCTACGCTCTGTCTTTTCATGTCTCGGCTAGTCAATACGCTGATCTCGGTCTCTGAATTCTACCAACACATCATTCAACGCTTAGAATATCCAAAACATGGAATTCAATGGAGAATGTTGCGCTTAGGGCTATATGTACGTCACTATGTCTAACCGCGCATCCTTCCACTAGCGTGAAATGCCGGGACTTGCGAGCGCCCGTGAGTCCCATATGACCGTCCCCGACGCTCGTCTCGCTTATGGATAACCCCGGTATGCCCGCGAACGCTACCAAACATCTTGGACTCCGGCTGAGCGCACTATTCTGCGCTTAGGGCTGTATGGATCGCAACATTCTACAATTGTTTTCGATCGATTCCGTTGTTACGGCGCTTCGTCCCAGTATAAAACTCGACGACTACTTCACGATATCAACACCATCACCCTTCCAAACTCACAAAGTTAACATCACTCCTACGATATGAAAGCCTCTGTCGCTGCTGTACTTCTTGCTTCTTCGGTGTCCTCCGTCGTCGGCCGCACCTTCACTGTCTATAACAAGTGCCCGTTCACTGTCTGGCCGGCTGTATTCGTGAGTGTCTCTATCTTATTCAGCGCATATATGTAGCTTAAATCGTGGCTTTAGACAGATCTAAATGTAGGAAAAGCAGTGCCTTCCGTTGAGACTGGTTGGGAGGCACCTGCGGGCAGCAAGAAAACGTTCACAGTTCCCGATAACTGGAAAGCCGGTCGTATCTGGGTGCGTATATCATCGCACGTCTTACTGAAACAGTGAAAAAATAATACTGTGGCCTACCAGGGTCGGCGAAACTGCAACTTTGCTACCAATCCCGGCCCCAACTCGTGTCTCGACGGCGGGTGTAACGGTGGGCTGAAGTGTGACTCCCGCACTGGTACTGGCGTCCCGCCTGCTACAGTCGCTGAGTGGACTCTCCAAGGAGACGGAAATCGCGACTTCTACGATGGTAACAGTATTATGCGCCAGCCAATCATTGCGATTCTAACTCGGGTTCTACCTGTGTAGTGTCTCTCGTCGATGGATATAACCTGCCCATGAGCATCACTAACAATGTCGGCTGTCATGTGGCCGACTGCCCAGTCGATCTCGGACCAAACTGTCCTGCTCCTCTTAAGGGGCCGTTTGACGCGTCTGGCTTCCCCGTTGGCTGCAAGGTATTCTCTCATAATTTACAGTTGTATTCACCCAGGCTAACGGGCCACCACCAGTCCGCTTGCGTAGCCAATCTCGACGGCAACCAAGCCAACTCAGCCAACTGTTGCTCTGGCTCGCACAGCACACCTCAAACATGCCCTCCGTCTGGAGTGCAGTACTACTCGTACTTCAAGGGCAAGTGCCCGAACTCGTATGTGTATGCTTACGACGAGTCCAGTGGTACTGCCTTGTGGACCTGTGACTCTGCTAAGAAGGCCGACTGTAAGTGCATGCTTTTGAGTCGGTTTGGTACCTCACTAATAATGTGTTGAATAGATACCCTCACTTTCTGCCCGTAAACTCTCGAAGACCGTTTGGACAGCGAAGCCTTACTAGGTAATATTCGCTCACTAAATTCTCGATTTGTGAGAGACTGCGCCACGCTGGTTATTGCTGTTCTTCGACTCGATGTAGCTTCTGTGATATACAAAATAAGTCCAATTGTTCGGCATGTAGCGTAGTTGGAACGTGGCTCGACACAGTCGCAGAGCAAGACCAGAGTTTATTTGACCCTGTGTGCCAGTGATTGGTAAGGCGAAGATGAGGTCAGCACGCTCAGCCGAAGTGCCGAGCTCCGAGACTCAACCATCACATGCTAC